>JBBMJZ010413111.1:7332633-7349290 GCA_037833815.1 Zingiber zerumbet
GCGGTCAACACTACATTGTGGGTTCCACTCAGTGGCATGGGAAATAAATCACTATCTGTAATGGGGTTGTTCCCCTATGTAACCGAAGGATCCCCACAATGCAGTCAACGAGCAATGCTGCATTATGGCCCCCATAGTTGCGTACAACGTTACGCAAGGGGTGTAGAGGGGCCACAAGTCCCACAATACAATAAGCAATCAAAGTTGCATTGTGGCCCCTTCCCTAAGTCACGCAAGGGGAGCAAAGAACAAATCTCTATATATCAGGGGGTTGTTTCCCCTGGTGCGACACCATGCACATCTTTTGTTTTTTTTTTTATTTTTTTTAGCTCTCAGTTATGTCACTCGGATTTTATCTTTAGAATTTCGAGGTTGAATAATAGTATAAAGGATAAAAATTTTCAAAAATTAAAAAAAAATTTAAGGTTGGGTTATATATATGTCATACCTCTTATTTAATACTATAACTCAACTCCTAATTCTAAAAGCATAATTGATTGTCATAATCGAGAGCTAAAAAAATAAAAACAAAAAATTAAAGCTACGCTAGGTGTGCCCATCGTCTATGATCAATACGTGTATAAAATATATATAGAGGTTGTTTCCCTACGCGTACCCCTTTGGACTAAGGGGACCCAGCAATCAATACTTCATTATGAACCCCCTCAGTCTTGTGCGGCGTCGCATAAGGTGCATGTATATGTAAAGGGGGTTATTCTCCTTACAACGTCCTGCGCAATTGGGGGCCCAAATGCAACGTTGACCCACAATGCAATCAGCGGTCAACGTTGCTTTGTGGGTCCCACTCAGTGGCATGGGGAATAAATCAATATATGTAATGGTTTGTTCCTTGCAAAACTGAGGGTCCCCACAATGCAATCAATGGGCAATGTTACATTATGGGCCCCATATTTGCGCACAACATTATGTAAAGGGTGTAGGGGAGCAAATTCTTTTATGCAAAGTGTTGTTCCCTTGCGCGTGCTCCTTGCACGATGCCATGCACGACTGAAGGGGCTCGCAACACACTAAATAGTCAAAGTTATATTGTGACCACTCCCCTCTGTCACAAGAGGTGCAAGGAATAAATCCCCATACATAAGGTGTTGTTTTCCTATACCCCTCCACGTGACGCCGTGTGCAACTGAGGGGGACCTCAATATAGTCAGCGATCAACGCTGGGCACGCGAAGCGGAACAAATTGCCTATATGCAAGGGGTTGTTCTCTTGTGCGCCACCCTTGCACGACGCCTAGGGGGCTCCACAATCCAGTCAGTCGTCAACTCTGTATTGTGCCATCCTCAATCGTGCATGGTGTCGCACTGTCGCGCAAGGGAACAAATCCAAGGGGTTGCTCCCCTGCGCCCTCCCCTACGTTGTGCAATTGAAAGGGTCCAATCAGCGGTCAACGCTTAAAACTCTAGTGGCCACGATGCATCCTCGTTGCTTCCTTCGTTAATTAACATAACCGAAAAGTGATGGCCCATCCAGATTTATGGGTTGCCCTTGGGCCCGTCACTGTGTAGTGCCGGATCAGGCCGGATCATGTCGCAACGGCCTGGCTCTGGCGCGTTTGCCGCCCGTAGGCTGTAGGTTGTCAACCCTCACCAGTAGGCAACGGCGACGCTTCCCGGCATAGCCCTTCCCCAGTCTTGCTCTCGCCGCCCGTCCACCTGCTAAGCGACCAGCGTCGACGTCATGTTGTACTACCAACAGATGCGATCCCTCTGTCCGATTGCTCATGGAGACACGCCGCTCCGAGGCAGAAAGCCCCCTCTCAACCCGCGTTGCCGCCGTCGACGACGCGCCACCAACGCCGCCAGCCCAGCGACCGGGCGAAGGAAGGCTGGTCCTGTTAGGGAATGGTTAGTCGTCTCCGCGTCCGGGTGGTCGTACCAGGAGGAGGTTGGGAAGCACTCGATCATGCGCCGCATGGGCCTCCCCTCCCGCGATCTGCGAGTCCTCGACACACTGCTGTCGTACCCCTCCACTATACTCGGACGGGAGCGTGCCGTTGTGATCAAACTGGAGCATATTCGGGTGATCGTCACCGCCACGGAGGTCCTCATCCCCAACTTCAGGGACCCCCTGGTCGCCGCCTTTGTCCAGGATCTCAAATCTAGGGTTTCCACTTCGATCAGCCCCCAACAGGTAGTGTCTAGTTATTTTAATAAGAAATTATGCTTACTGTTTCTGTACTCGTAATTCAAACATTAGTCACTTGCAAATTCGGAGTCTTATTCTTCTAAAAAAATGATGAAAACTACTCAACGCAATTTGTTTTAACTATGATCGCTGTAATTTGGATAGCATATGCCCTTCATCAGCATGTAGAAGTTACAAAGTCTGTATGTAATAGTTTAACTGATTGTCCGAGAAAAATCTTGTCTGGATCATGCATTGCGCTGGAACATCAACTCTCCATCTTGTGGTTGACTTTTTGATCTATACAAAAATTGAGTTGACTTTTTAACTAATTTGTGCTAATGTTGGACCCTTGGCTAATTGTTGGTCCTTTGTCTTTTGGAAGGATGTCAGCACTTCACGATCTCCTCCATTTCCTGATGTTTGTGTATCACCCACACAGACTGCGAGGGATTCTTCAAATGATTGTATGACATTGCAAACTCTCATGTCAGCTCATGATACGCAGGAGCCCAGCACCAGGATCAAAACGGATGAAGCAGTATATATGGGGACAAAAGTTTTACCTTTTGAATTCAGAGCACTTGAAGTGTGCCTTGAATCTGCCTGCAAATTTTTAGAATCAGAGGTCTATTTTACTATATGACTAAGTGTCTCTTTCTCATTCTGCTTAAATTTCTATAAAACTATCAAAAGAAAATAACGGCAATGTTTAAATGTTCATTAAAACAAAGGGACAACTGGAGTGATTGTATGATAAATGATTTTCATGTATTAATTATCTGCAATAAATTCCATGCATTGGGCACATTGTGTTAAACTTAGCTATTCTCTTAACTGCTTATCTTAGCTAAACCTCTAACCTTGTGCCTATAAATGAGAGATCTCTTGAATTTATACCTTTGTCAATGCTACAATATTATCCTTGATTCATAATCTTGTGCCTTTATAGAATTTATCCTCTGATTAATTTGACAGTAGAGTATATTATTTTGGTGATAATTAAAAATAAATAAATAAATGGAATAACTTATATATTTTGAAATTCTGATTTTAAAGGAACCAATCATGATGAAAGATTGGATATGAATAAGCTTAAAACTAAATTAGGATTATCTTCTGAATTTGTCTTCTATTGCATAAAAGCATGCTCAGTGGACTTCATAACCCATAGCATTTGTTATGCTGTTGTTTTCAAGTTCTGTACCCCATACACATTCATTTTACAAATTGCAGTGACCTTGAGTTCTTGTATTCTTTTCAGGCTTCCGAACTAGAGAAAGAGGCATATCCAACTCTAGATGAGTTGACTTCTCAAATCAGCACTCTGAATCTTGAGCGAGTTAGACAGATAAAAAATCATTTGGTTGCACTATCAGTGCGTGTGCAGAAGGTGAAGGGAACCTAGAATTGCAAGGCCCATGTTTGTTCTGTCATAAAGAATCTCTCTCATGTTCAGAATAAATTTTCATGCTATGGTGAAAAATTATTCAGGGTGATAGGAGAAAGTTGTCTAACTCCTGTACTTATTATATATTGCTAGAATGAAGGAATATTGTCTTTACTGAACTTCATTTCTCAGTTTTTACATAGGTTTTATCTTCTTGTTCAGATATAGATCTTGGTAGCAATAGCAAACACTATGTCGACTGCCCATATCATAAATTCTTTAGATTCATGTCTTGAAAATATTCCAACAGTTGAGGTTCTCAGTCATAGTGTTTTACCATATTTCTGGATGCTTATTGTCTTGCCATATACCAGAAATTTGAAGAATAACGAACTTCCTCCATGATTGCTTGCTACACTTATTGTTAGCTTGACAAAACATATACTCTTCTATTTACTCTTGTTACAGCAATTGTTTTATGGTAGCTACCATGAAAACCTTCATTCATCATTTCATTTAATCTAATCACTTGTATTCATGGAGTACAGAGTTGTAACTTCATTCTGTCTGAGTTATACTTGTTATTATTATCATATTCTCTCATATGTGTTATTACGCCCTTCTAGTGGACTTAAAATGGCAAATTTCATACAATATCCATCATTTGGGTTTTCCATCACCATGGTTTTTGTAAATTTTTAATAGGTAAGGGATGAAATTGAACATTTATTGGATGATGACATGGACATGGCTGAAATGCACTTGACAGAGAAGCTCCTCCATCAGTCGGAAAGGGGATCATCAAAACTTGAAAACTCTGCTGAACCCGATGAAGAAAGGTATGAACATTCTATTAGTATAGAAAAGAGGGGAAGAAGGTGACTTCATTTTATTATCCATTTCTGTAGTTATTGGACATTCGAAAATAACTGACAATTCAATATTATCGCAGCATAATGTGTTGACCTTTTATCTGTTATAAATCATTGTTCCATTTCTAGCGCCAGTCCCTAAGCGAGCAAGCTTAGAGTGGTAATTTGTGAGACTTAAAGAGGAATAAATTAGTATCATACTCTGGATGATAAGAGAACCATTACACTCATATAGGTCTGTAAAATAACTCTTAATAACTGAATATCCAATGACATGTTGGACTAGACATATATATACTAACATTCATATAATTATCAACTATATTTCTCTGCCTCATGTTGGAGAATTAATATTAACCTACGTCCAGCTTTGCACAAAATAGAGTAATTCCATTAAAAAAAAAAGGTAATTATAATAATAACACTACCCCCTCTAACTGCAAATGTCATCGATTTAGAAGTATGAGAAAGTCAAATGACAATTGTGTTGGTATATAGAGTGATAATTTAAGGTTCCAGTTTCTTCTCTTGTGACATAAACAAGATGAAAATGTTGAGAGAAACAACTCAATAAAATTTTATATTTCTCATGAGCAGTGGCATAGTTAAGATTTTCAACGAGAATGGGCAATTTTCAAATATTCCAAATATTAATGTGGATCAATTTTCACTCCAATAGCCTAAATTTTGAATTTAAGGAGCCGAAACGAACTTAAATTCAAAAATTTCGACCATAGCCCGTGGTTCTAGTTAAAACAATGATCCATCGATCCTCAAAGCTTATTTATGACTCAAAGTCGAAAAATCATTTGTGATCTTGCTTCCTCATAATATTTAGCATTATTACATATGAAACCTTCATTGCGATCTAAATAACCATGCTAGTTATTCTAACTAGCAACTTAATAAAATAAAGTTTATATTTTACAACTCTCCTTAAATTAATGAAACATGAAAAAAAAAGAAATAACTTACTCCTCTTGGAAGACCGTTGCTTTTGAGAAAAAAAAAAAAAAAAAGATAGGGAGGAAGAAGCAATAAAGGAGAGCTTTACCTTCTTCATTATCAACCTTGACTAGTTTTGGTGTACTCGGCAACGACACAGAGAGCAAGGCAAGGGAAGACATGGTTATTCTTGTGATGCCAATAAAACCCTAAAAAACATGAGAAGAGGGAGAATATGTGAGGGCTGAGGGATGAGGGTTGATGTTGCGTTTCTTATTTGCTAAAGAAAAGAAAGGAGAAGAAAAGAAAACTCTTGTACTTTAGAAGAGGAGATGAAAAAATTGTAGGTTTACTACCGTCGGAGAAGAGAAGGAGACGAAGCAAATGAGAAAGAAAAGGAAAAAATAAAAGAGAGAGATGAGCAAAGGGTTGGCATACGGTAAGACGGAATTGCATCGTGCATACGGAAAAAAGGAAGAGAAAAAATGAAATAGCGGGCTTCCTCAAAAAATATCCTAATTCATTTTAAATCAATTGAATTCATTTAAACCTTAGGGGGGGTGTTTGGTTGATGGATTTGGGAATGAGGGTATGAAATGATAGTAAAAGATAGTGTTTGGATTGTGGATTTGGGAATGATTACTAGATTTATGGGAATAGACCAAACCCATATAACTAGGTGGGTTTCATTTCCATTTCCATTCTCATTCCCATTCCACCCTACTATCAAACTTATACCCATAGTCATTCCCATCGTAACCAAACGCCACCTTAAACTTGGTTCAGCCATAACTTAACCAAATCAAATCCAAATTAATTCCGGTTAAAACCAACATAATCCTTATCGCCGCACCTACCCGTTGGATTTAGTTCGAACCTGATTCAATTTTAATTTAGCATCCTCACTTCACGTCATACGATTTAATTCTTCTGTTTATTATTATATATTTTGTTTTTAAAATTCAATACTTAATATTTCAAGTTGTGATATTTTCTAATAAAAGTGGTACCAATGGATAGCTTAGGCCGTGTGGGCTTTCCAAATATGTGATCGATTTTAGTTTCCGGCAACCAACAGTGATGAATCGATCAATTAAAATGACGGTGAGAGCTTTTAAATATCCAATATTATTTTTTTAATCAAATATGACAGGAGGCGGTCGCACCTCCTCTTTTCCATGTAGCTACGCCCCCTGCTCATGAGACTGGAAAACATGTCAAAATGGGTTTAGGAGAGTTCTGAGACGTCTGACAACTAGATAAATGCTTTTTATTATGTACTTTGAGCTGTATTTTAATTTCAGTTCTTTTGTTTTTGTTTCCATTTCCAGTGATGAACTGGAGTCTGATGCTGCAAGTGGCAAAGAGAATGCATCCGGTTTCGACGCTGGCATCCATGAGCTTGAAATGCTCTTAGAGGCTTACTTTGTGCAGATTGATGGTACTTTACGCAAACTATCCACGGTATAAATTCTTTTAACTGTAATGCCAACAACTGAGATTGTTATTTATCTGAGTTTTCTGGAATTATTAGCTCTGGTGTAATCTTCTGATAATAAACATCTGTGTGTTCCTAAAGCTAAGAGACTATGTCGACGACACTGAGGATTACATCAACATCATGCTTGATGACAAGCAGAACCATCTGCTACAGATGGGAGTCATCCTCAGCATGGCCACCATTCTAATAACTGCTGGCATCCTTGTGACGGGTATATTTGCGATAAACATACACATCCCACTGTACGATTCTCCATATATCACGTTTGAGGAAACAGTGGGAGCTCTTGTTGGAGGTAGCATAATTTTGTTCATATTAGCCATTTGGTGGGGTAGAAGAAGTGGGATACTGCAGTAGAGATATGCTCATCCTGTTATCCGACCAGGTGAGCTAGTGTCTTAATTATTTACGGGTCGAGACCGATTCCACACGAGTTGGAACAGATTGTTTATTGTTGAAGTTTTAAGTTTTTACAGATTGAAACAGATAATTTCAGGGCAGACATTATTTGTCATGCCTAATTACTTGTATAATTACTTGATTGACTTACTAAGCAAATTATGTGAGTATGTGCCATCTAATTAAATTAAATTTGTGGGGCATTTTAGCGTTCTTCATGATATGCACGGGGAGTGTAAAGCTAACTAATGATTATTTATATTTAAATAAATTTTATTTTATTTTATTATTATTAATTAAATTTTTTTTCATACCATCTTAAACGTATTTTTTTAAATTTTTACTCAATATATGCAATCTTAATTTTCTCTCTAATATTTTTATTTTTTATTTTATTTATCTTTGTATATTCACATATCTATCTTAAAACTTTCATCTCTACCATTAGCATTTCTGTTCCCGTACTCAAGTCATATTTTAAAATAAAATTTCATATAATATAACAATCTAATTATTATTTTATAAAAGTTTCTTTTGGTCTTAAAAGTATTTTATAATTGTAAAGAACATTTAATGATCTTTTTCATTTCAATCATCTTGCATATATTATATATACATTTAAAGTTTTTAGTTACATATAACTTGTTAATTATTATTTTTGCATTAGTTTTTTACAAAAAAACAAAATAAAACTGCGTACAATTGATCCTTCTCCGGGACCCCACATGGTGGGAGCTTCATGCACCGAGCTGCCTCTTTTAATTACATATATCTCGTTATTTTTTTTATTAACAATTTCTTCATTTCATCTAATATTATTAAATTTAAATTTATATATTTTATTTTTACTCTACTAAACATAAAATCTTTCATTTTAAATTTTTTTTTCATCGTAATATAAATTTAGCATTTAATTTTTTGCATATTTCATTTATCAAAATTATCATCTATTAAATAATAAACACCGTAGTATCATATTTTGAATATGTTTAGTATATTTGTCCATGATTAATTTTAAAAAGGTAAGAACTTAAACACTTTAGTTAATTCGTATGAAATCTTTTACTAAAATTAAATTACAATTCGTATGAAATCTTTTACTAAAATTAAATTACAATACTTAAATGCATTAAGTGAGAAAGTATGATATTTGTATATATTAAAATGGAAATCTTTAAATATTTAGTGTCAAAACTTATAAATTCAAACACAGCTACTTCAGTCATCACGGCATCATCCATGTGCACGCATCCGCATACAAGTCTTTCTAAGAAGTCGTCTTGGTAAAATTAGGGGTTGGGTAGTAGTTGAATGGAAATAGGGTGGATTCGCTCTCCTTTCTTCCCCTCATGCTGCTGCCGGTTACATTGAAGCCTATCAATTTCCTCGCCCCCATGCTCGCCTCCGCCCTCTTCCTCCTCCTCCTCTTCTCCGGCTACATCGAGCTCCCCTCCCTCTCCTCCTCCACCCCCCTCCCCGTCTCCTCCAGTTCTGCCACCGCCGCTGATCGCCCAAAGTTCGCTTTCACCGATCTCACCTCTGCCTTTGATCTCTGGGACTCCCATGTCGGATGCGACCGATTCCGCGCTGCGCACGCAAGATGGTCCGCTAACGCCTCCGCGTTGCAGGCCGGCCGCGCCGCAGGCGATTGCAGGGTGGACGGGGCGAGCCATGTCAGCGTTCTTGTGAAGGGGTGGACTTGGATCCCCGACAATATGGATAATTTATACTCCTGCCGCTGTGGGCTTACCTGTCTATGGTCCAAATCGTCCATCCTAGCCGATAATCCCGATGCGGTTTTATTCGAGAGCGTGACGCCGCCAGCCACGGTAATTGTGCTTGTGTTGATGAACAATTCTTTCCATGATAACTTATCTGTGTTTGTTGATTGGTTATTCAGCATAAATTTGGAACAACAAGTATACCATGTGATCTTTTGGGCAAAGGTTAACTTTAAGAAATCGCTGTTTTTCTCTTTGAGTAACATCTTAGATCTGGTTCAACCTATTTATCGGGCATTCTTGCCAAAGTTTATTTTTATGATTATTTCATCGACTCAGAGTTCATCTTGCTTGTCTTTATAAATTCTATTTTGTATCAGTTGGATTTAATACTGCATATTGGGAGTGCTGGATCTTTTATTAGCTCAAAGACATCTCTTGGTTTGTCTTGCCTCTAAATTGATTACAACATTTGGCAAAAGACGTTATATGTTTATTCAGTGGATGGTAAGACAGTTATTTTGAAAAATTTGATATTTTCCATAAAAACTTTATATTTTGCATGACGAATGATGCTGATCCATGTAACTTAGTTGTGTCAGTGGAGATATAAGAGGCTTTCCTTGAAGAGATTGTTCAGTGTTATTTGATAAAGGTGTGAGTCTCTATAGTTTCCTTGAAGGGTTTTTTCTGTCATTGTCTTGGTGATACTATCCATTAAGATAGTTTAATGTTACAAGTTCTCCAGTTCGCTATATAGGCAGACTTATGAACCTTCCTTACTCGTGCTCTATTCGTCATGGAATATGCAATTTCATAATGAACTAAACAATATTGTTTTTGTTTTGACAATTGAAAACATTCTCTGTCGAAGAAAAATTCATTATATTCACTACTTAAATATCTGCAAAATGAGCAGAGCTACAAGGTTTTAAAGAAAATCTAGATGCAAGATTACTTGTTTTAGATGTTTGCTTGTATACACTCCTTCATGGCATCTCTAACTCTAACAAAGTGTACATGGACATGGTTGCATCATTTAAAATGGGATAGGTTCCAAGTTATATTGTGAATCTACAAGGCTAAGAGTAGCTATAGTCCATTATTGATGTGGTGTGAAGTGTGAATTATGAACTCATATTCCTTTATGCCTACACAATCAAGTTAGACATTTTTTTAGTTCTAGAGTCTTGTTAGATGAAAATTTCGTGTTAAATCTCTTTGTGCCTTGATTACAATCTTTTGAGTGACTGGGCCACTAGACTTAAGTACTGCACACATGATAAATGAAGAACATCAATTTTAAAGATTTTATCATTGAAACAAATATGGTTAATCTTGGAATTGCATTCTATTTCTAACCATGATGGATGACATATCACATGATGCTACACTAGTAAGCTTTGACAATTGTATGATGTGTCATCAGGTAATCATGTTAACATAGATTGTGTTGAATTTATTATTCCAAGGATAAACACATACCAAGAAATAACTTGTAAACAAACATTGAGTGTGTTGAACCTAGCATATTTCTTTGGCATGAACTAGTGCTTGTACTTGTAAAAGCATTAACGAATCTTGTTTGTTGCACCGATCAATTTTGATTTCCTATACATTTATACTTTGAATCTGTTCATGCTGGATGTGTAGGATGGAGACAACTTGTTTCATTTTGCTCATTGGGATTTTAGCTTAAGGTGATATTTTTGTTCTTGCAATTCTACTTTGCTTAATTTGTGCTAAATTTTCTTGAAACTTCAATGAGCTAATGGATGTATCAGTCCGAGAATCTATATCATATTGGTAATAAATAAATCAAGAGAAGTTTTCATTATTAAAAAGTTAAAGTCGGTACTGCACTTCTCATATTATTTAGATATGTACGCATGCTCTCTCTCTTTACTATCCTTTTTTATTTTCCTCTCATGTCTACATCTACATACTTGCTGTAACCACTTGAATTCCAACAATAGTTGTTATTGGTTTCTAAAACATATCTGTTGTACAGAGGAAGAAAGGTGATCCACTCCGTGTTTATATGGATCTTGAAGCCAGTAGAAAACCTTCAGGATTTGAGGATATTTTTATTGGTTACCATGTCACGGATGATGTTCAATCCACATATGCTGGGACTCTTTTTCACAAGAGTCGTAATTACCATGTGTCCTCTCAGAAAAGGAAGGTAAGATATCACCTCACACTTCAAGATCTTTATTTCTGTTCGTGCAGCAATCCCTCAGTTGTGATACTTCATCTGCTACTTCAATATCATTATGCAATAGGGATATACTGTTTTATGACATGCAAGTGGTGACCTACCTGTGTTTTTAATGTTTGCTTCAATGTAACAATTCTCATTCCTAAAGTATGGAATGTGTTTCAAGCATCAAACTACTTGATAGCACATGACTAAACCGCTTCTCAATCGAGAGATCCTAAAATTGTATGCAATATGCTTTGACACATTGTGATGCACAAAGACTGTTGAATATTCATATGGCTGTTAGTTATGATTCTAAAAAAATAAAACAATATATTTGTGAGGGGACATGGTTATCAATGTTGCATTTATTGGTGAATTTTGATCCAATCGCTAATGGTTTCTTTCACTGCTTATATTGTCACAGGATGTCCTGGTGTACTGGTCTTCTTCTAGGTGCCTTCCCCAACGAAACCAGCTTGCCATGAAATTCTTTTCCCTCGTTACTCATCATTCATTTGGCAAATGTTTGAACGACGTCGGAGGCCCTAATGTTGCACTCTCTCTCTACCCGGAATGTGCCATGGGTGACAAGTCAGTTCCTCAGTGGTGGGACCATCTACATTGCGCCATGTCACATTACAAGTTTGTCCTCGCCATCGAAAACACCATGACTGAGAGCTATGTTACTGAGAAGCTCTACTATGCTCTCGATGCCGGTGCAGTGCCCATCTATTTTGGAGCACCTAACGTGTGGGACTTCATACCTCCAAATTCGATAATAGACGCATCCAAGTTTAGCTCTCTAGAGGAGTTGGCTTCATATGTAAAAGAACTAGCGGAGGATCCGATTGGATATGCAGAGTACCATGCTTGGAGGAGATGCGGTGTGATGGGAAATTATGGGAAGACTCGAGCCACCAGTCTCGACACATTACCATGTAGGCTGTGTGAGTTTGTGAGCAGGAAAGGAGGGAGGAGTGCAAGAGCAATTTAGTGTTGTGATTTTAGGCTCTTCATTCAGATGTGACTGCCATAAGCTTTGTACTAATACTTCCACAAGTAGATTTCATAGGTTTCTTTTTCTTATGCTCTTTAGATTGATCTTATAGTTGTGGCAATCAATCGTTCTTCCACAAAGAGAACTAAATAAATTTATGCTGGCAAAACAATTCAATTGAATAAGAAAATATTCTCAATTCACTTTTGTTTTCAGTCTCTCGAATTATGCCATGCCTTTCTAGTTTCTAATACAAAGATTAGAAAATTAAACCATCTCTATAAACAATTAATCATATTAGCTGATTTTAATCATGTCAATATTTAACTATTATTAGCATCATCATGTCTCACTCTCATCCATCTGTTTGTTTCAATGAAATAATTAGAAAAGAAATTATAGCCCATGAACATTTAGTAGGAAAATAAATAAGGGTACAATCTTTAACAGCGAACCTAATTAATTTTAACTATTTGGAAGAATAAACATTTGACAAATTCATTAATTGAGAAGTATCCAAGAAGCCAAAAGGCATGCCATTCCCAATAGTCCCATGGTGAGCTGTGCATAATTTTTCACATCAAATAGGAAAGTAGCTGGTAAATAAAGATCAAATTGTACCAGAGATCAGAATAGGAGAAGGATTGTTGACCAATTTGATGGATGTCTTGTGACCCTTCTTATCTTATTCCCACAATGCACACAGACAGTGAAAGTGAGGCTTTCTAGAACCACTAAATATGGAGAAGATGGGTAGGACAAAAATAAAAAGAGTTTTTTTTTTAATCATTACACCACATGAGATTTTTTTTTTTTTTTAATGAAAAGACCCCACACCCGTAAAATAACAAAGTTATTTTCAAATAAATAAAGCATTGGATCGATTTTTATTTTTTGTAGATTTTAAGTTTAAACTCTAAATTGATAGGACAGACTTAACATATTTAACCATCTTAATATTATAATAGCTATAATTTTATTATTATTATAATTTATATAGTAATAATTATAAAATCGTAAATGTTATAATATCGATTTATTATATATTCATATAATTAGCTCATCGATTAATACGTATGACATGGGATAATAATGTAGTATAGATGGGCACTCACGTGATTATTTGAATAAGGAGGGGCAAGAAGTAAAATGTTTTTTTAAAAGACAGGATAAATATATAAATCCAAATTTTTTTTATAGAATAAAATAAATAAGAGGAAAAAAGCAGTAGCTTCACACAAAAAAAGTAACCCTACCTAACACTACTTTATAGCCATAACGCATTAATGTCACTAAAACAAACAAACAAACTGAGTCAAACAACAGAAATGATTTAAGTCCAGTCTATTTTCATCTTTCCTTTCTCTCGTATAAATCCACTGTCATCCCTTTTCTCTCTCTCTCTCCTCCTCCTCTGCTCCACTTTGTCAACACTTTGTCCTCCCTGTTTCTTCACCTTCTTCTCTAATTTCTTCTGTCATTTCTGAAGTTTTTTTCTGGTGTTTGAGGCATGGGTAGATCTCCTTGTTGTGAGAAGGCACACACCAACAGAGGAGCTTGGAGCAAGGAAGAAGACCAAAAGCTCATGTCCTACATCAAAACTCATGGCGAAGGTTGCTGGAGATCACTCCCTGAGGCTGCAGGTTGAATGTTCAATTAATTTCACTCCATTGCTGATGCTTTATTAATATGATACATACACTTTCTCTTTTTTTGTATATATTTTATATATAGGTTTGCTTCGTTGTGGGAAGAGTTGCAGACTGAGGTGGATAAACTACCTTCGGCCCGATCTCAAGCGTGGCAATTTCACCGTGGAGGAAGATGAACTCATCATCAAATTGCACGACTTGCTTGGAAATAAGTATGCATTAATCTCGATAATTACTATTCTTCTTTTAAAAAATAGCAGAAAGTACTTTGGTTAATTAGTTCTTGCATGAGCAGTGGTTGTGTTGTATTAATTGGGTTAGGTGGTCTGTAATAGCTGCGAGATTACCAGGAAGGACAGATAACGAGATCAAGAACTACTGGAACACGCACATCAAGCGGAAACTCCTCGGCCGCGGCATTGATCCTCAAAACCATGGCCCGAACAATCACGTTGCCACCTTGGAAACCCATCGAGCAGTTGTCATCCAAACTATGAGCAAAGGAGCTGCCGACGACGAAGACGCCGCCGCTACTGAGAAAGGAGGCAGAGAAAGAGATAGCGCCCTTGAGCTTGATCTCAGTCTTTCTATAGGCCTGCCTCGCTGCTCCCCGAGTGTTCTCGTTCACAAACTAATTTAGAAACAAACAAGCACTCCATTTGCCCGACTAATTTTGAAGGTAGACGACCTTCTTTGGTTTGCCTATCCGAAAAATCTAGAGTGTCCATTTTGGTTTCATGCATGCAAACTGGTGAAGCTTGTAACTGCCTAAATTAATTCCTACAATAATCCACATGTATTAAGAGCTCGGATCTCTGATTAATGTGATTTCATGATGGCTTTAATGCTTAGTTACATTGTGATTGAGCCTTAAATATGTAAATTGTGGTCAAAATTAAGGTGATAAAAAATGGTGTGGAGGAAGGAATTGTGTTATCACAAATGCAACCTTGGTTGGCTTGTGTGGCTCTAGGGGGCCGCTTGAGCTAACAACATATCTCGATTTTTTATCATCGACAAAGGCCACATTTAAAGTTCTGGAATTTTCAAAACACACATCAAACTTTTATATTTCCTAAAGTGCATATTTGTTTCTCATTTAACTTCATCCGTCAACTACTATGGTATCATATTCAAAGAATAATACCATATAGTATTATATTTCAAGGAACAACACCACTATGATACTGATTGGATTTATGCAATATCCAAGTGACGTCAATTTTTAAAATGCAACACAAGTGTGATGTTAGTTTTAAAAAATCAATACTACAGTGATAATGTTCTTTGAAATCCAGCACCACAGTGGTGTTGTTCTTTGAAATCCAGTACCACAGTAGTGTTGTTATTTGAATACAGCACGACAGTGGTTGACGGGAGGGTTAAAATCAGAAACAAATATATACAACTTTTTGTGGGTGATGACGGCTAACATGAAAGGTGTCGGTCAATGTTTTTTTTAGTTTTTTTTCTTTCATATTCGTTGCCCAACTCTTTGAATCATGGCATTTTCCCAGTTGGCATTCTCTGAAATTAGGTTTTTCCTTGTCGCGACACCACCCTCCCCACGACATTGTTCCTCTCTGTGAGGCTCGTCTCTTGCCACCACCTATGGGCATTGCCATCGGACATCGTTCCTCGCTGCGACATCGTCCTTTGTCGAGAGTTGTTGTCCCTCTCCATGAGACTTACCCGTCCCTCGTTGCCATCTATGGGCACCGTCGGCAAACGTCGTTCCTCGCCGCCAGCATATGAGCACTATCGTAAAACACCATCTAGTGATTGAACTGTGATCTGAGATCGGTCCGGTGAGCTTTTTCCTAAATGTTCAAGGTTTTGCATCTATTTAGTCATTTGGGATGTTTGTGCTTCTTCTTCTTCTTCTTCAAATCTTTTGTTTTTTTGTCTATATGATTGAACTAAATTCCAAGCTCAAATATCATTTTAGTTCACTTTCATTTTATTTGATCTTGGGTTTATTTTTTGTGGCTATTATTGGTGCAATTTTTCTCCAGGTAGTATTTACTTTTGATATTTAGTCAAATAAGTTTAAGTTAAGCAATGTTGGTAATCTAACATAAATATTGAGTAAGCAAGTACAAAGGAAAGCTCAGGTATGAGGAGTCACTTTGGGACTTTATCCACCAAGATTATCTTCTTGGACTTTCCTTGCTAAGTCCCAAAGGTGCGGCATCTTGACTAAAGAAGACTTAGCATGACGAAGCCAAAGGAAGCACTTGAAGGCAAGCACAAGGATGAGGAGTCATGGGCTTGGAAGCATCCTAAGGGCACGAGAGGCTGATGGAAGATGCTTGAAGGTATAAGTTTAGGTTAAGAGTTTGATTCAAGTATGAAAAATCATGCTTGAAGTGTTGTATTCTCATATTAAGAGATATCAGTCGACTGGTACTTCCACTAGTCGACTGATACCCAATATTAAAGCAAACAAAGAGTTGTGGTCAGCTACTAGTTGACTAACACAAATATCAGTCGACTGGTATAATGTCGTTGAACTGATGACTCACAGAATCCCCATAAATTTTGCATAGCACAGTAGCCGTTATTTGCTACAAGTCGACTGATGTTTTCATCAATTGACTGGTGATCAGCATTTTTCAGCTTAGAATATAAAAGACTTGAGGCTTAGAGAGAAACATCACGGATGCAAAAATATTATTTAAGCTCTCCAAGTGATCTCCAAGCTTCCATACTATCAATCTCTTCTTCCTAAGCTCATCTTTCACCTTGTAAGCGGAAGAGATCATCATGTAAAGTCTTCTTCACCTTTGTTCTTGATTTGAGAAGGAGAAGATCATAGTGAAGCTTGAT
>JBBMJZ010413111.1:7361184-7372936 GCA_037833815.1 Zingiber zerumbet
AGTATTTTTCAAAGTGTTGCACACAATTTTCAAGCATAAAATTTTATAAGAATTTTAGAAAATATTTTTCAAGGGGTTTTCAAAGCAATATTCCAAATACTTTTAAGAACTAAGTGTTTTCCAAAATAATATTTCTTAAAAGATTTTTAAAATAATTTTTTAAACGGAGTTTCAAAGATTTGTAAAACTAATTTTTGAAATAATTTTAAAAATTATATTTAATCTTTCAATCAAGACTCTCCCTCAACTTGACACACTCTTAGAAATCCTAGTTAACTGTAAAAAAAAATTCCTATGTGTCTACGATCCAAATCAAAAGAATACTTAAGCTATCTTTAAAATATTTTCACAAAAGTATTTCAAAATAATTTCAAAATTTTATCAAAAGTATTTTTCAAATATTTTTATTAAATAATTTTCAAAGTAATTTTAAAAAATAAATTTTCACAAGGATTTAACTAAGTTGAAATTATTTTATCAAAAGTTGAAAATAAATTATCAAAATATTTTTCAAAGTATGTGATTAAATTTGTTTTTCAAATAAGTGTCCCCCTTAACTTAACACTTTTTTTTAGAAAACCCTTATTAACTACTTATATGTCTGGGTCTACAAGTTTATGGTTGACTTTAAAGGATCTAGACACTAAGTGTTGGTCAATAATTATTTTAAAGAGTGAATACTTTTAAAACCTATATAATTAATTGTAGTCATGACTTAATTTTCTTTTCCTAGCATCTCAACCATTCTAGATTTTCAAACATGTTAATCTTATGTGTTTAGAGAGATGCTTAACATGTATTGTCTAAGGTAGACAAAATTTGATTTCTAATTTATTTTAGATTAAAAAATTCTAACTTGAATAATCCAAAATTAATCATGAATTAAGTTTAACTAATTAGAGTTCTTGAATCATTAATTAATTAATTATTAAATAGAATTTTAGATTAATCTTGAGTTGTATTTAAGTTAAGTTTAAGATTGTTTTCATATTAAATGATTTAGTTAAATTAATTTTAAAGTAAATGAATTGATTAGTTGTTAATGTATTTTACCTTATTAATTAGGATTAACTAAAATGTAAAAAATTAATTTAGATAAGTTAATAAATTTTAAAATAATTAACTAAGATAAACAATTATTAAGTTTCAAATTTAATTTATATTTGAATTTATGTTTTATTTAATAATTTAAGTTTAAGTTTCAAGTTTTAAGATTAAATTTTAGTTTTAATATAAGTTTAAGTTTTAAGTTAATTAAATTTTAGTTCATTTAATTATTTGTTTAATTAAGATTTAGGTTTAAATTATTTAATTTAATTAATAATTTTAAAAACAATTTAAAAAATAATTTTTAAAGATTTCTAAAATAATTTTTAAATATTTATAAAATAATTTTTAAAGGATTTTAAAATATTTTTAAAAATAGTTTAAAATAATTATTTAAAAGATTTAAAATAATTTTTAAATAATTTTAAAAATAATTTTTAAAGAATTTAAAATAAATTTTAAAACAATTTTTAAAATAATTTTTAAAGAATTTTAAAAATATTTTTTAAAGGATTTTTAAAAGAAATTTTAAATAAATTTTAAAATAAAATTTTAAATTATTGTTTAAAGGATTTAAAATAACTTTTAATACAATTTTAAAATTAATTTAAAAAAAATTTAAAATTTTTTTAAAGGATTTAAAATAATTTTTGATATAATTTTTAAAATTATTTTAAAATGATTTTAAAAATAGTTCTAGAAGATTTTTAAAAATTTTGTTGAATATTTTAATAATACGTTAATTACAATTCAATTGTAATTTTAAGTATAAGCTTTAATTAAATTTTAATTTAATGTAATTTTATTCATCTCACCCGATCTATATTTTCAATAAGGAAATCTTATAATTTTGTTAAGATAAGTTAAATTAATTTTTATGGTTTGGTTTAACTTATTTTAGATTCAAATTTATCTTTGAGTTCAATAAATATGCATTCTTTAGATAAATGTCTAAGTTGTGGTGAGTCACCTAAACATCATTACAGTAGTCATACTTTTGAAATTTAACAAATAGGTCTGCCAGCTAAACTTAGTAAAGCTTTGGTCTAACAAGCTAAGATTAGTAAGGGATAGCTTCAGTTAGTTTTACTCAGCCAAATACACCAAGTCGAAATTATATCTTCCTAAACATACATAGATAGAGTTTCCCTAACATATTATTATCCAAAATTTCTTAGTACAGTTTCTCAAGTTAAACTTTTATCTCTATTTAAACTATTCCTAATTACTTAGTCGAGTAAATTATTGTTTTGGAGGTACCAACTGATTTGGTACCTCCCCTAAATTATTGAACCTCTATTTTAAGTTTTGATTTAGTTTAGATTTGTTATTTTTATTAATTAGTTTCATAATTAAAAGATACTTAATTATAACTTGGTTTGTGGAGTTTAAATTTTAAATTTGATTTAGACTTGTAACCCAGTCTAAATTTGTATGTTGATAAAATTATCAATATTTTTTTTTTCTAGTTTACCAATTTTATCTTTCAAAAGTTTATTTTTTTTCTAATTTTTTAAAACTCGAGGATAACTTTTTAAACTTTGAAAGATTATTAAATGATTTTAAATTAACTTGATTAGTTAAATTAATTGATTTATTTGAGTGAGTATGCACATCTAATTTCTGGGTTGAATCTAAACTTGAGTAGTAGTGATTATCTAAGTTACTAACATGTATAAAAAAAAAGAATTTCATGTATTATAAATTTACTAACCTTTGCTCCATTTGGATTCTTGAGTCTTCTTTATGTGCATTGATATTTGTAATGATCCATCTTTTTACACTTGAAGCATTGGATATGCTCCTACCCTTTTTGAACTTTTGGTGTGGACTTCTCCTTTACCTCCGATTGTGTGGTTTGAGTTTTATAGGCGGGGAACTTACTTTTGTAATGTTGTCTTTCGCTGAATTTAAAGCATATTATATGATCTTTGAATTTTGAATTTAATTTACCTTTTAAATCATCATTGAGATTCTCCTCCTTGTCCACCATCGTCTTAGATTCTGATTCTGATTTTTGTTCGTACTCTGATTCAGATCCTTCTACCTCCTCCTTTGTCATTAATGCTATGAAGTTGGTTTGATTTGATTCTCCTAAGTCTGATTATGAGAATGATTCTGGGGATTCAAACTCAGATTCGAGCTCGAGTTCGACTTAGTCTTTTAGTTGTGACAGCTCTTCGTGAAGTTCGTTTAGCTAGGTCCAAATGTTGTAGGCATATTTGATTTCTCTGATTCTACATAGAATTTTATTAGGTAATAATTCTAAAATAAAGTATATTACCTTTTGGTTTATTTCTGAATTTTGGGTGAATCTTTTCAATGTTATTCCGCAGTCAAAGTCGCCCATCATGATGAAGTACTTCATCTAATGCTTCTATATTCTAAAGTAATCAATTTCGTATAGTAGAGGTTTGTGAATGCTTCATCCTTCGCTTTGAGCCATTTGAATTATCTTGCAAAATAAACAGAAGAGAAGAAATGTTCCAATACTAGGTCTTGGATTAACAGAGTTTGAGGTAAATAGAAATATTGAAGACTTGAGTGGTATTACACCAATTTCGAGTTAAAACTGAATGAGAAATAATTATCTAAAGAGGTAAAATTTACCAATTCAAATAAATACAAAAAACTGAAATTTGAAAAGAAATAAAACAGTTCCCCCGGCTTGATTGGTGGTTGCACTAATTTAGAGCAGAACCTGCTTTGATACTAATTGTTAGGACTAAAAGGAATTTAGATATCTTCACAATGGTATGATATTGTCCACTTTGAGCCTAAGTCCTCATGATTTTTTTTTTGGCTATATCCAAAAGGTCTCATACCAATAAAGATATATTTCACTTATAAATCTATGATCTTTTCTATGTATTTTCAATGTGAGACTTTATTTGCAACCTTGCAACCCAACAATACCAACTTTAAAAACCCTAGTTAGGGGTATAGGAAACCGTCTGATCAAGGACATAAAAAAGGCGAGATTTAATTTGGGCCGTCAAATTTTAAAAAATAGCTGTCATATCAAATTCCGACAATCGCCTGTCACATCGAATATTCAGCGACTTGAGAGTGTGACACGTGGAGGTAAATCATGGGGGTGCATTTATGAGGAATGGAAGTAATAAGCAAGCTCATGATAAAAAAGCATACTTGACATGCTTTGCATTAATGATAGGGGATTTGATTGGTTTATGAGAAAGTAGAATGGCGTCAACCGTAATCCAGGGACACTATGGAAAATGGAAGTCCGCTCAAGAAAAAGAAGTAGTGTAGGGCGACAACAACTAAGTACCGATGGTATTTGAGCCGAACGACACCATATTATGAATCCTCCAGTCGGGGAATAAAAAATTCACTAAGCAATTATAGATAAGGACAGTGGATGTCCAAGCCGAGCGACAGCCAGGAAAGTAAAACGCTGACCGAAAATGAAGATTACAAATAATACTAATGATCCAGTCAGTCGGACTTGCAACCTCCTTCAACTAGACTCGGAGAGGAGACTTGTGATACAATGATAAGAGTAGACCCCCCAAAAGCAGGACAAAGCAAGAAAGAACGACTATTGAGGTGGTCAAAGTTAAGAAATGGTCAAAGTCGCCAATAGGAGCAGGAGTGGGCTTGAACTGGCCACATGGTCAATCAAGCTTAGAACTGCTGATCAGACTTGGGGGGCTGAGCTGGCCTTGAACTGTCAGTTAGATGCGAGTGGCCGATCGAGCCTTCAATCTCGAGTGTGGATTCTCTTATGTGTAGGCAGTGTGCACTGAATAGCAAGAACTTGCCTGACTTAGCTTTCCGATCGACTGTACTTCATGTCTTAACTTACAACACACGGACTAGGCTTAAGACTAAGTATTGATTACCTCGACCAACTGCTCCAGCCGATCGGGCATACGGGCCGATCGAGCATACGGGCCAATCGGGCATATGGTGTCTGCAGGGCAAACAAAGGGGTCGAGTAAAGACCAGGTTACTTATTGTGTTATACAATACTGAGCTGATGGTCCTCTGGAACTGTGGCTGGTCGGCTCCTTGTAGGCCCTAAAGCCCAACAACTTCGTATTCTTTTTTGGAAGTTTGTGTCACAAAGGACAGAATATCCTACAAACAAATCACGCATTCAAAGCTTCTAGTCTGTCAAATCACAGATATTTGCGGGCTTATTTAAGGAAAAGTGTCAGATTCATGTTATGACTTGTCCTTAGAATTGCTTTGGAATGTATGCATAGACACAATAGTGACACTATAAAAAGGGGCTCTATCTACAAGCGAATGTATGCAATAGTCTATAATTTGACACGCTCATTTGTTATAGTTTGACTTCACTATTTTCTCCTCACAAATCAATCACTGACTTAGCATTGGAGGACTAACACCAAGGACCCCTTCTGTGGCTCGACACTAATGTTATCTATGTTTTGCAGGGCATCGTAAAGTCTTCATTTGATCAACAGCATAGTCACATCTCAACTAACCATTTTCACCGCTTTTAGTAAGATCATTTATGACTAGGATATTAGAAGAGTTGCTAGGCAAATTTATGTTTTGGGAAAAAATAAAAAAAATCGTAAATTATGTAAATTATAAAAAATGTATTTTTTATAAAAAAAGGTAATTAGAAAAACGTCCATCAAAGATATTATTTTTAAAATATATATTTTTAATATTGTTGGAGTAGTTATGATTAACAAATGCATAGTAACTATCTATTTCAACATGTAATAATTAATATAACATATTGATGTAATATTATAATAATTATTTAGTAGTTTTAACAACTGAATACCAGTTTTAGTAACTTCTAAAGATATTTTTAAATGATTTTAACTAATTTAAAATAATTTGGATGGATTTTAAATATTTTTGACTAATTTATTATATATATTACTTTTATATAAAAAGATTTAGAATTTAAAATTTAAAATTAATATTTCTATATAATTGTGTGTAGCAGTTTATTAGTAGTTTTGACAATTATGTAGCATCTAATTTGTAATTTTTACTATAGTGCAACCGAATTGAGTCGGTTCAATTCATGAGCTTTCAAATCGGCTTAAAAATTATTTAATTCGTATTTAAAATTATTAAATTTAAACTGGACTCAAATATATCCAATAATTTTTTTAAACTGAATTTAAACTCATATATTTTATTCGATTGCTCACAAGTTACTTGTAAGCCGAATTTGAATCAAATTTTAATTATTTTTACATAATTTTAACTTAAATAAATTTAAATTAAGGTTCAAATAATTCAAATTTAAATCATTACACTTCGAATTGAATTCAAACTTAAATTTTATTTAAAAAGTTATTAGTTTCTACTCATAACTATTTAATAGTTTCTATAATTATTTTAAAATTATTTTTATCAACTTATAAAATAAGCTTTATGAAGCTTAAATAATTTAATAAGGAGTATTTTAATATAATAATTTTAATTTAAATAAAATAATTAATTTTTTTATATTGTAACATTTTGTATTGAGTAACTATGCTATTGAGTAATTGCTATGATAATGTTAAAATAAAACATATTTTAGGTATGAAAGATTTAGGGCCTGTTTGGTAGGGGTGATAGGATTAAGATTATGTTTTCAAAAAGTAAATAATATGTTGTTTGGTAGGATGAGTTAGGGGTAGAATTAGGGTAGATTGTGAGTGAGATTCACAATCCCTAGACATGCGGAGTGATTATTAATCATACCTCTAATTCCATCCTAATCAATCCATTTTTAATTCTATTATCTCTACCAAACGGAACCTTAGAGTGTCTAAATAGATTCCGAGTGTCCATCTCACTCAGTCACATAATAATTAAAGAGGCGTGCATATATATAAGATAAAAAATTCAATAAGCTCTTGCTGATCTCTAACCAAACTTAATTTTTTTATTTTTATCTTTTTTTTTTATATTTTATATTTTGTTGGTGGACTTCTTCTCCTAACCTTAACCCGCCCCACAACCTATCTAGTTTACAGTTAGGTCCATCTGATAGCTCAATTTCATATATAGGAGCATGTAACACATGGGATAATTCAGGAGAAGTTGAAGTGCTTGAGTTGGTGCCAAGAACAGCACAGCACAGCACAGTACAGCACACCACACCATTGAAATAGGCGTGTCGGGGTTGTCTTTGGGTCAATTTTCTGGTGGCCCGTGGTTTTCCGCCGAACTAATTCTAAGTTTTCTTCTAAGGGCCACGTTGTGATTGTATTATTCGCCCTCTCATGTCTTGCTCTCTTCCCCGTGGAATGTTTGGTATTATTTTCTTTATTTGAAGGATTATCAGTATGAATAAATTTAATAAAATGATCTAATTAATATTTCAATGGCAGGCTAAATTAAAGAATATGAAAGTCTATTATCCGTTATTTACGATGGACAGATAACTAAAACGGATTTAAGGTTTATATATAGGGTTAGGTTAGGGTCTCCCAAGGGTTAAGGTCAAAAAGAAAAAAAAAAAACTTCTTTTATTTCATCCGGAAGAGAATTTCGGGTTACCTCTCTCTTTCAGAAGATCATCCAACTTCTTCCGATCCAAATTCGAGGGATGAGTCAGTTCCCATAGAATTTGGTATTGCTACGCCTCCTCCTCGAATCGAATGTAGATCTCTGTCACTAGCAACTACAAAAACAAGCTTGGACAAAAGGTTAGAGAGTTGACCTTGTGGAACTCAACTCGGTTTCTCCAACACTCAAGTTAGGAACCTTATGGAGCATGTAGAGAATAGACCGAAAAATTAAAGAAGAAATGTAGTGTGTGTTCTGAAGAGAGCATACCCCATCCATTGAAATCCTCACTTATAGAAACCCAAGAAGAACTGATCCACCTCTTGCTTTTATTTAGCGTCTTTATTGTGGACGGAAATACTATTGGCATGACTTTCATCTTTTATAACCATTGTAATTGGCACCTCTTTTTCTGTACCTATAATGACTGCCCGTTGAGGTAATCAGCCTTTAATACTGATTTTATCTGAAAGCGAGAAAGATGGTGCATTGGCTAGGTAACTCTGATATTGACCGTGAGAAAAATAGGATTTTGGCATCGCGAATGAGCCTACGGGGTAAAAACAAGAACTGGGAGAAGAAAACATCAACAACCAGGCCAAGGAAGGGTCGCCGGTGCAGATACTTCGACGCTCAAGTCAAGCAAGTGGTGGAAGAAGAAAACGAAGAATAGGGATAATGAACAGTAAATTCTAATGGTGAATATTAGTGTAGTGTATAGTATTACTTTTCCGCTCTACACGAATATCAATGTATTACTAAAATATGACTGGCTGTTCTGACATTCTGACATTTTGACAATTTTCTTGAAATATGCTCATCATTTCTGTGCTTTGTAGGGTAGAAGTTTCCGCCATACGACTCGCACGGAGCATATTTCCTTGATTCCCTAACAACGGTTACACAAAATGTCAAAAAAGAAGAATATTAGGTCGCTGAGCTGATGGACCCTCACTATTCTTTACTGATCGGTCGATCGAGTCCCCTTCAACGTCCGGACAGACTTCATACTCGGATGGCGTCAGGCCGGTTGAGGAGTGTTGACCATTCTGAGAACTCGACCTCCTCGAGTACTCGACCTCTCTAAGGGCTCGACGTCTACTTGGGCAAGTAGTTCGAGCAGACCGGACTCGACTCAGGATTCCATTGTATTATGAGGACTCTGGATCCTAGCAGACAAGTAGTTGCGACCGACTGGACTATTTGGCTGACTTATACGATTGTGTTGCTTGGATCTAAATTGAACTAGGTTGTGACATGGGATTCCATCGAGCTAGGAGGACTCGAGGATTCGATGGACAAGATGTCCGATCAGTTGGACTGTCCGGCCTAGCCGTACGCCTGTGTCAGTCCTGAGTGTTGACCCCTTTTTGACTTTGACCCTCACATCAACTGGTTTCCTTAACTTCGGCCTTCACTTCAAGGGCCCTATCTTATTCGCTGTATCAAAAATCTCCTCTTCAAGTCTAGTCGAAGGAGGCTGCAAGCTCGACTGAATAGACATTTGTGTCCTTCTATTTCATGATCAGACGCTCAATCCCTGATTAGTCACTCGGCTCGAGCTGACGCCATTATTCCAGTGCCATACTCGTACCTTGAAAACAGGGTACGCCACTCACAATTAATGTTCAGTGTGATTAGCACGTCTTTTGACCATAATAATGATTACCAATTCCCATTCCTAATAAATGTGGGTCGCCTCTCCCCGCTATGTAGTGTGCACTTGTAAAAAGAATATATGACATGACAGGCTACTATGGAGATTCAATGTGACTTCTGATGGTTCAAATTCAATGGTTCTAATCTGTCCTCTCTCCTGCATCCTACGATCGGATGGCTCTGGTGGAGCGAAACTAGGGTTTTTAAGATTTAGAATGTTCCCTTCAACACTCATCGGTTTGTCATTCTCATCCAAAACTTCTTCTTCCATCCTTCTCGCTGTCATCGGTGATTGCTTAGGGTTTCTTCCTTCCACTGTAAGTTCGTCTCTCCCACCTTCTATGTTTCCTTTACCTGTTTGTCATGGTCATTGCTTCTTCTTCTTCCATCCCTAGGCTTTGGTACACCTCGACCATCTCTAACTTTAACGGTAGGGAGGTGGACCAGATTCACCTCACCTATCACCTTCCTGATGACCACTGCATCATAATGCCCTTCGGCTACCACCATGCCAACCTTTCTCCGATCGGCTACATCACCCTCTTTAAATATTAGTTTTTGGTTGGTCTTCACTTTCCATTTCATCCCTTCTTCTTTGAAATATTCGGTATTTTCGTATCCCCCTCCAAAAGTTGGCTCCCAACCCCATTAGATTGTTGCGTGAGGTTGTAATTCTCTTCTGATTGTACCATATCTCCTTAATTCCCCACGTCTTTCACTTTTTCTATTATCCTAAGAAATCTGACTCGGGCATCTTTCTTTTCTAAACCCGCTCGAGTTTCATCCTTTTTGATAAAATGTCTTCCTCCAACAAAGGCAAGAAATCTCACTACTTCTTTCTCCAATCCGCTTCTCTTGTATCTTTCTCGACTGATTGGTAGATGGAATTGTCTCCTGTGCTAGAGTTGGATGAATTCCGAGGGGTGCCCGCGTATAATGCAGCCTCAGAGATCCTATCCAGCTGAAATTCAATATCCACAAGCTGCTCCTAGAGGGTGTTTTATACATCTTTGGGCTTAGTCCCATCCAAGCCAGACTGTCCGACAGCTTTGGTAAGAATTTCAACCCCTTTTTGTTGTTTTATCTATCTGGCTTCCTTTTCTTATTTTGTAGCCGCAGTTATGTGGAGAGCTTGCATGTCCGAGTCCACCAAGATGGACGACGAGGAAATGAATCAGCGGGCAGAGACTGAGCTGACCTGTGTGGCAATTTGCTGATTGACTTAATTGAGGAGCTGATTGGCGAAGAGGGTACCAGCTAAGCTGTGGGGAGTGATGCAGCAACCAACACTAAAGAGCTGCCACCCTCTCAACCTTTTCTGGTTCTCGAGCCAATCCCTTTCGAGTCCGCCGCGTTTGACATGCCTCTGTGTCTTCATTGCAAAAGACATCGACTGACTTTGCTTACAGTCCCGACTCTAACCATCGCTACTTCGCTTAGTCCATCATCTAAGCGAGGGGAGAGCTCGACTCTCACTCCCCTTAGACCCGAGACTGAGCCACAGGCTCCTGCCCCCTCCGATCGGACACCAATGCATCCTTCCTCGCCGACCGATTCCATCACGGCTCCACCGGTATCTACTTTACCCCCTAGCGAGGAGGGCCCTATATCCAAGATTAACCCAAGTCCACCCCCCAAACCAAGTCAACATTACACGGGCCAGCGCCACACAGAGTCAACGTCACGCTTAGGCTGCCCTCTCAAAACTGGCTAAGCACCCATCCTTCAGAGTCATTCTCTCCTCAACACACAATAAAGATGAAGGGCTAAATACCCAAGTTTGGTCAGATTGCATGTCACATATGGCCAAGTGCCCCCAGGAGAATTGATCGATCGCTTTGCCCAGGACATCACAGGGGAAATTTTCTCCCTCACCAAGGTTTTCTTATTCCTTATAGTTGCAGTTTGTCTCAACTTGTTCTTTTTCTGTCAATTTTGGGTGGTAGGATTGTCCATATGCCAAAGGCTGGCAGAGTTGAATCATGCCAACCAAGCCATGGGGGCTTCTGCAGGAGAGATAGGAACTTCTCGAGCCTCCTCCAAACAATTTCAAGAAGAGGTGGTGATCCAGATATAAGTGGAGGGTATGGGAGTAATTAGTTGATGAAGGAGGGGCATTTTGGTCTTTTGGCATGTGAAGGTTAGGGTGAGGAAATGGGAGCCGGTTCGTGTTTTAGGGGAGGAGGCGGCTCAAGGGGCAGGGGGGGGGGTTTTGGTTTTGGGCCGCCGCCAGCCATGGAGAGGCTCGAGCTCCTGTCCGTCGTCAGCCACGATGGAGGCCATTTCCACCGCCTGCCGGAGGAGTTACCCCTTGCGTCCTTCGTCGGCGCTCGACGACAGGGCCTATGCCGCCTTTCTCCTCTCCTCTACTGCTTTTCCACTCCAGCATCGCCACCCGGAAAGGGGGCTCACGTTTTGGAGATTTCTGTCGCCGTCTCCTACTGGGAGAGAGATCGCCGCCTTCGCTGGAGATCACCAGCAGCACTGCCGGCGACAGCGTCCCCGGAGACACCTCCGTCACTCTCCT
>JBBMJZ010413111.1:7388628-7399177 GCA_037833815.1 Zingiber zerumbet
CATTTAAACAAACACTTTATGTGCGGTTAATCCCTCATCCTTATAGGGAAGCACTTTAGGGCACTTGAATATACTTCTTAGTCCCAAAACTAAATGGGAAGCAATTTTGGACATCCTAAACATGCTCTTCATCCCAAAACTTTAGAGGGCATCTTACAATCATAACCAATTTCTTCTTTGATGTGCATAAAGCATATCAAACCATATATCTTCATAATCATGCATAAAAAATCTCACAACATGCATCATTGGAACAACTTATACTGTAGGTGAGTAGTACTTACATCTTTTTGCTAGATCTTACTATTCTAGGTGTAGGGAAGACAATCCTCTCTTGCATGCCTTAAACTCCAAGGCACCCTTCCCCGCGCGAACTTCCCCCTTAGGAGAGACCTTCCCTTTAGATTCTCCCCTTGAAAAGCCTTAAGACTTGGAGCCCTAGGGTTCTTGGCCGAACTTGAAAGAAGAGGAGAGGGGGGATTCGGCTAGAGAAGAAGAAGGGAATGAAAAATAGGTTTTGATCTCATCTATCCCTTTTTATACTAAGTGGAAGTTGAAGCATCTCTTCCTACATAATCCACATATAATGAATTATTTCCTATTTCCAATGTGATGCTTTACCACCACCTAATGACTACTTAAACCAATCTCAAGTAAGAGGTCTCGGGTTTAAATCCTAGTCCGGGTCATTTATGTATTTATTTTTTTTCTTTTCTCTTTTTATTTTTCTTTTTGCTCTTTTGGAATAGAGGAAATTTGTGAGTGTTACACTCAAGTCCTAAATTTATAGGAATATGCTTTCTATGGAGTTGATCTAGACTAAGGCTAAAATTAATTTTAAAATTTCTAAAAATAAGGAAATTTTGAGAAAAAAAATTACCCTAGAATTTGCAAAATTTTTGAAAATAATTTTAAAATTAGTGGTCCTAGTTTATGAAACATATTCCTAATTTTAACAAATACACTGAAAGGAAAAATAGATTGAAAATAGTAAGTCAAATAATATACAATGCATAATAGTGTATGTAACATGATCAGGTCTGATCATCGTCAGCAGGTGGTGGTGGTAGGGGTCGCTCAGTTATGTGCAGAGCTTAAAGAATCTGCTCAAATCTGGTGGTCATGTCATCTCAAAGAGAAGTAAATCCAATGGTCATCTCCCCCCTGGAGTGTGCTGAATCCATCCAAGATTGACTGCCGAAGCTGCGCGGAGGACTCCTCAAGTCGAGCGAGTCAATCCTCGATGGATAGAGAAGTCAAGGGCTATGTCGAGGTTGAGGGCTGGGTTGAAGTCAGAGGATATCCAAATATCTCCTCAGCCGTAAACTCTAGTCACTCCTTTCTCTCGGCTGGAATAATAGGTGGAAAGTCATCCTCGACCTTGACTGGTATGGGTGCTATCTCTCTAGGCTAGAACCCCCTAAGCAATGATGTCTATATGCACTAAGGCTAGCTAACGCTGACCAAACTCGTCATATACACTAAGGGAACTAGATGTACCCTGGGTCATATCTACTTCTATGGACGAAAATATGTATGTCAAAATGTGACAATAGGGCATATGAATCTGACGCCTAGTGACGAGACTAGATGCATGTATGACATTATAAAACACATGTAATGCAGTATCAATATCTAGATGATGACAAAGAGCATACAAAAAGAAAGAGTGGGAGGGTTGCATCATCGCAACATCGCAAGATGTGATCAGCAAAATGCATGTGGTCAGGACTCGATATAGAATATAATCCTGAACCCTAAGGGAGAGTGACCTAAAGTCAGTCATTGTAGGTAGTCCCACCCCCCCAAAAAAATACATATAGATAGTATTTAATGTAATATGGGAGTAGGCCTCGCCAAATAGCAAATTCGTACCAGGGTAGCATAAAAATGTGCATGCAGATCACCTAAGTCCTAAACTATCATATAATAAGGTGGAAGAAAAGTGAAAATCCTTTCCACCAACTCTGGTGGAGTAGGTCAGGTCATCTATCTTTTCTAAGTTGTTATAGAACTGAGCACACAAGTCGAGATTTACTGCATAACTATAGTAAACCAATTTTTCTAACTAGTAATGCTCAATGACCTGTGTGATAGGGGTGCAATACTGGGTGAAAAGGTCCTACTCAAGTACCTAGATTTTAATGGAACATATGTATATTGTAAAAAGGACAACCTAAGCTGCTCAGTAGGAAATCTGACATCTGTAGATGGAGTATTGCTAGGTCTAAGGGCAACATGTTGTCTTTTCCTACTTTCATACACGTATATAAGCATGAATGAAAAAAAAAACTGAGTATTGAAGAGATATATTGAAGTAAGGTATACCTAGGAGGCATTTTTGAGACTTCGAGGATTAAATTGTTGAGAAATCTAGGCTAGAAGGCGCCTTGTCGAGATTGAATTCGTGAATAGAACTTCGTTCTGTTCATTGGAAAATATCGGGTCGAAGGCGCCTTCAGGCTTTATGGAAGACACCTTCAAGCGGCTGAAGGCGCCTTCCAACGCTTAAGCGGGAATATTCCCACCTATCCTAAGGGCGCATTCCACGGTGTCGAAGGCGCCTTCGGGAGGTGCTGGTGGGAGGCACCTTTTGTTTTTATTTTTTTTAAACAATTTAAGTTTTAAATTTTAAGTTTTAATTTTTTATTTAGAATTTAATTATAATTAAATTTTTAATTTTAAGTTTAGAATTTAAATTTATAATTTTAAGTTTTGAATTTATAATTTATAATTTTAAGTTTTAAATTTAAATTTTTAATTTTAAGTTTTGAATTTAAATTTTTAGTTTTGAATTTATAATTTTTAATTTTAAGTTTTGAATTTATAATTTTTGAATTTTAATTTTTGAATTTATATAAAAAAAATTAATTGACTTGAATTTAGATTAAGTTTAGTCCTTAGTCATCTCACCCAATCTATGTTTTCAATCAGGGAATCCTATGATTTTGTGAGATGAGTTAGGTTTAATTTTAGGGTTTGGTTTAACTTTTTTGTTAGATTCGGGTTTAACTTTAGGTTCACCAAATAGGCAATTTTTGGATAAATTTCTTAGCTCTGGTGAGTCACCTAGACATCATTAGAGTAACCACGCCTTCGATGTTTTCCAAATAGTCATATCCAATGAAATTAGTATAAAATCTTGGTCTAATTAGTTATGATCCATAAGGGGTAGCTTCAGTTAGTTCCACTAAGCTAAATGCACTAGGTCGAAACCATATCTTCCTAGACATGCATAGACAGAGCTTCCCTAACTTGCTATCATCCAAAATTTCACTGCTACCACTACAACGAAGAAGGGCACGTCAAAGACAACTGTCCCAAGCTAAGGAACAAGGACAAGGACAAAGGAAAGAAGCATGTCCAAAAGAATAAGCATAAGACTCTGAAGGTGACGTGGGATGATATGTCGTCCGAATCAGAAGTCGAGGCCTTTTCCGGACTTGCATTAATGGCAAGTCATCAAGACGAGGACTACGATTCAAGCTCGTCCGAAATGAGCATCGAGAGCATCGATGAAGGGGGAACTACATCGAAAGAGAGCAGTAGTTCAGGGGGAGCTACAGATAACAAGATCGACAAGGTAAGTCAAGTACGATCTCTCCCACTTGATAAATTATTTAAGTTTGTAAAACTATTAACCAAAGATTGTTATAAATTTGAAAAGGAAATTAAAATTTTAAAATTAACTCTACCTAAATCTTGCCCTTTACAAGAATTTGACAAAGTTAAATCAGAAAATAATAATTTGAAAATACAAATAGATACCCTAAAAAATCATGCATATTCAAATAAAATAAATTTTAGAAGATTCAATAATTTGAATTGGTATTTTAGATATCATAAGAGACAGATTAAAAATATTTCAAAGAAATATGTCCCTAAAAAATTCCTAGTTAATCCAGTAAGCAGAAACCTATATTGGGTCCCAAAGTCATGTCTAACTTAAAATTTAAAATTAGATTTAGTGCTTTCAGCGAAAAAATTAAACAGTTAATTTTTTATGAGACTTTATCTAAAAAAGTGGTTATTGTTCTAATAACCAAGAAGGTATAGTACCTCGCCACTACTTGGAAGTCAAAATATTGAAATAAAATATTTAATTAACTTTCTGATACAACATTAAAATTGAAATTAGATAATACTTTAAAAAGTTTTTTCAAACATTTTTTTTACTTAAAAATTACTTAAATTTTTACTATAGATTTTTTTCGTAAAATTTTTACTTAGAAAAATTTTTAAAAAATATTTTTACCTAAGTTAAAATTTCTTTTGAAATTAGAAATTTTTGCTTAAATTTTTTTTTTTACTCAAAAAATTTTCTTACCTAAAGTTTTACTTAGAAAATTCTCAAAGATGTTCTTTTTAAAATAAAAAAAAATTAGGATTTTTTTTAAAAAAATATTTTTTTTGCAAATTATCTAACTTAGAATTTTGTTTAACTTAGAATTTTTTTTTTTGCTTAAAATTTTTTATTCTCAAAAATAATTTTTCTGACAAAATTCTCTAACTTAGAATTTTTGTCTTACTTAGAAACTTTTTTAAAAATTATTACAAATTTTTAAGTAATATCAAAGTCTTCAAAATTATTTCCCTTAGAGTTGTCTTAGAACCCCAATTTTTTATATGATCAAACGGGGAAAAAGAAAAATATAAGTCTAGGGGGAGGTAGACTATAATTTTCTATCTTTTTACACTTTATTGCAAAGGTAGACTACAATTTTCTATCTTTTTGCACTCTATTGCAAAGGGGTGACCAGACTGAGGCGCTCGGAAGCTCCGGGGCGCCAGGACTAGGGGCGTCTGGAAGCTTCGAGGCGTCCGGACTCCGAGCGCACGGAACCCAAAAGTTATCAGGTCTGACGTGGACGTTGACTGTCACGTTAGGGATAAAGTTTTATCCCCTCCTAGGCGTCTGGAACCCTTCTAGGCACCCCGACCAATGCTATAAATACAATCTTGGTCCAGAAGTTATTTATCAATTTAAGAATTAGCATTCTAACACTTGTGCGCTTTCTTTTAGAGTTTAGCTTCTATTTTTTTTTATGTCATTGCTGTAAGAGGCTTCTCCACCTGAAGGAGATACTAGTGCGACACATTCCTTGGATTAACAACCTCCCCTGTTGTAACTAAGTAAAACTCCCTTGCCTCTTCTTTTCAATTTTATTTGTTTACTTTATTTTATGCAAGTGCTTCTTTGAAAGATCGAGAAGGGTTGTGCTTTTAATTTTTGCAGGCTATTCAACCCCCCTTCTAGCCGGCCTACTGGTCCCAACACTTAGCACTGGGTGAGCAATCAAAGCCAGATGAGGGGATCTTTTCCTTTTGAAACTCTGACCGCCATGTTATCTTGACTCTAGCTGTCACATCATCCCCAAGTCCGCTCGTTATAACCCATATCATTTAGAGAGAAACTCTCCGGGTCTAAGAAAAATTATTCCACCTACGACTTAGAGTTCTATGCAATGGTGTAGTCCTTGAAGCATTGGCGACACTACCTAGTATAGAAGGAATTCATCTTGTTTACTGATCATAAAACATTAAAATACATCAATAGTCAACACAAGCTGAGTAGGTGGCATGCCAAGTGGGTGGCTTACTTACAAGAGTTCACACTTATGCTAAGCCACTAAGCTGGAAGTCTGAACTATTCCACAGATTCCCTAAGTCGGTGTTCTTCACTACTCACCACCATAAGTAATAACATTGCAGGCTTTAAGGATTTTCCAGATATGTATACGACTGACCTGTCATTCAGAAGGATATTCCAGGACATACATGATGGTCATTGACATGATTTTATTTTGTATAATGGTTGTCTATATCGTGGGTTGCAGTTATGCATTCTAGACTACTCTCTAAGGCAGCAGATTATGAGGAAGCTTCATAATAAGGGGCATTCGAACTTGATAAGACGTTGGCCTTTATCTCCGCCAATTTCTATTAGCCCAAGATGATCAGTAATGTGGTTCACTTTGTTGATCGATGTTCTATATGCCAATGGTCTAAGGGGGTTCTAACAAATATAGGCTTGTAACTCCCATACCCGTTCTTGAAACTCCTTGGCTCAATGTCAGCATGGATTTCATATTGAGATTACCCCACACCCAACGAACCTCATATTCAATTCTTGTTATGGTTGACAGATTCTCAAAGATGACACATTTCGTAGCTTGCAAAAAGACTATGGATGCTTCTCGGATTGCCCATCTTTACTTTAAGGAGATTGTGCATTTACATGGCATTACTTGGTCCATGACTTCAGAATGATATACCAAATTCATCAGTCACTTCTAGAAGAGGTTATGGGAAAAATTAGGCACATAGTTAAACTTTAGTAGTGCTTACCACCCTCAAACAGATGAACAAACTGAGGTGGTGAATCAGAGTCTAGACAATCTTTTGAGATGTCTCACAAAAACTAAACTAAAGCAATGGGGCTTGACATTACCTAAATCAGAGTTTGCTTACAACAGATCTAGAAACAAGATAACGGGATTAAGTTCTTTTGAGATTGTTTATAGCCAGAATCTATCAGGAGTTCGAGACATAGCCCCTATTCCATGTGTAGGGCGAATTAGTCCTAAAGAGGATGAGATGACAAAACATCTTCAAGGTATTCATGAGTAGATGAAATTGATAATTATGGAAACCAATACCAAGTATAAGGCTCAAGTCGATAGTCATCATCGATAGGTACTTTTTAAGATTAGAGATTTTATCTGGGCTATATTGACTCGTGATCGTTTCTCTGTTGGAGAGTATAACAAGCTAAGGATAAAAAAATTGGACTATGTGAGATACTACAGAAGATTAATGATAATACCTATAGGTTGCACCTTCCTAGCCGTCTACAAACTTTCAATGTCTTTAATGTGAAGCACCTAACTCTTTATTCGACGGATACTGATGAAACTACTCTGAACTCCAGGGTGAGTTCTTTTCAACCTAAGGAGACTGATACGGGACCAACTATGTTGAAGCCTTATATGAGCCTTCAAACTTCAAATGGTCATAACTTTTGATTCCGGACTTGAAATCAGGTTCTATTTATCATCACGTGTGCACAATTCGAAATCCTACGTTTGTTATGGGTGAAACCATAACCTAAAAATTTCAACCCTAAATTCTACTATTTAAACCCTTTTTAGGGTCTTTTTACTATTTTGGTAATTTTATTTTTTGGATATTTAGTGTAATTTTCTTATTCCTGGTATTTATTAGAGAGAATTTATCTTAATTCATGTCCTCATTTAAGTTAAGATATTTATTTAGTTAATTACTTTTATTTTTAGATAAAAATCTATTTTCTTTCTTGCAATATTAGAATTAAGATATGTTAATTGTAATTTCTTTCCTTTTGGGGTAAAAGATCTATTTCCTTTATCAACACGATTAGAATTAAGATTTGTTAATTATAATTTTTTTCTCCTTCTTTAGGTCTTAGTTTGTGGTCTATATAAGAATCTTATTTAGATGTTGAGGGATTAACCCTTTAATTTTAATAAAAAGTTTCCTTTTTAAAGGTTCCTCTTCTTATCTTCTCCTTAATTCCCCTCTTATTTTCAACCCGGGGAGACTGATACATGCACAATCCATGTTGAAGCTCAATATAAGCCTTCAAACTTTAAACGGTCATAACTTTTAACTTGGAACTCAGAATTAGACTCTGTTTATTACTATGCGTGTAGAATTTAAAATCCTATATTTGTTATGGGTGAAATCATAACCGCCAAATTTTAGCCCCAAATTTCACCATTTAAAACCTTTTTAGGGTCGTTTTACTATTTTTGGTCATTTTTATTCTTTTAGATATTTAGAGTAATTTTCGTATTCCTAGTATTTTTTAGAAAGGATTTGTCTTAATCCATATCTTAATTTGAGTTAAGATAGTTCAGTGAATTACTTTTTTTGGGTAAAAATCTATTTTCTTTCTTACAAGATTGGAATTAAGATCTATTAATTATAATTTTTCCCCTTTTCGGGTAAAAGATTTATTTCCTTTCTTTGTAAGATTAGAATTAAGATTTGTTAATTATAATTTATTTTTACTTATTTAGGTCTTAGTTTGTGGTATATATAAAAGTCTTGTTATATAAAAGTCTTATTTAATCCTCTAATTTTAATAAAAAGATTTCTTTTTGGAGATTTCTCTCTTTATCTTCTCCTCAATTGCCCTCTTCTTTTCAACCCGGGGAGACTGATGAAGACCCAACCCATGTTGAAGCCCAATATGAGTCTTCAAACTTCAAATGATCGTAACTTTTAATTCAAGACTCAGAATCAGGCTCTGACTGTTGTCATTCATGCAGAATTTGAAATCCTATGTTTGTTACAAGTGAAACCTTAACCACCAAATTTATGCCCTAAATTCCATCGTTTAAACCCATTGTAGGGGTTTGTTTACTATTTTTTGTCATTTTTATTTATTTTTTTGAATATTTAGGGTAATTTTCGTATTTCTGGTATTTATTAGAGATGATTTATCTTGATTCACGTCTTAATTTGAGTTAAGATCGTTCAGTTAAATAAAAATTTATTTCCTTTCTTTATAAAATTATAATTAAGATCTATTAATTGTAATTTCTTTCCTTTTCTAATAAAAAATTTATTTTCTTATTGTACAATACTAGAATCACATTAGAATTAAGATATGTTAATTATAATTTTTTCCTTATTTAAGTCTTAAGTTATGGTCTATATAAGAGTCATGTTTAAATATTGAGAGATTAATCCTCTAATTTTAATAAAAAGTTTTTTTTTTTAGAGGTTCCTCTTCTTATCTTTTTCTCAATTCCCCTCTTCTTTTCAACCCGGGGAAACTAATGCAGGGTCAACCCATGTTGAAGCCCAATATGAGCATTCAAATTTTAAATAGTCATAACTTTTGGCTCGTGACTAAGAATCAAGCTCTATCTATTGCCACGCGTACAGAATTCAAAATCATATGTTTATTATGGGTGAAACCGTAACCATCAAATTTCAACCCTAAATTCCTCCGTTTAAATCCTTTTCAAGGCCTTTTTGTTATTTTTTATAATTTTCATTTTTTAGAATTTTAGGGTAATTTTTGTATTCGTAGTATTTATTATAGAGGATTTGTCTTGATTCGCATTTTGATTTGAGTTACGATCATTCGACTAATTACTTTCCTTTTCGGGTAACAATATATTGCCTTTCTTATAAGATTAGAATTAAAATCTGTTGTAATTTTTTTTCTTTTTCGGGTAAAAGATCTATTTCCTTATTCTATAAAATTGGAATTAAGATATGTTAATTGTAAAAAAAAAAATGCTTATTTTGATCTTAAGTTGTAGTTTATATAAGAGTCATGTTTAAATGTTGAGGAATTAACCCTATAATTTTAATAAGAAAAATTCTTTTGAGGTTTCTCTTTTTATTTTTTTCTCAATTCTTCTTTTTTTGTCGGTCTGTAAAATAATCGTTATCATATTGACGTCACTTATAGAGGAAGACTACGTCCATGTCTCCACCCATGTCTACAGTTGTCAGTCACTGCATGGTCAACCTAATTGGAGGTTTGTGTCTACTCAATGTAAGGAGAAGGGTGCCAACTGAGAGAACATAATTGGCAAAATGGCCATTCGTTGTAAGTAGCTCCAAGTCAAGATAGTAGTTGACATGAGTTGACCATGTCAACTATTGTTCTTTCTTCCTCTTATTAAAGCATTTCTCCCCAAGAAGGCACCAAGTTACTTGAACTGCTTCTCATTTTTCCTAAGTTAGATCATTTCAACTTCTCTTCTTTTAAGGCCTACCTTCCTTTGAAGGGATAACATTTTCTTTTTCAGCTCTGACTTTTTCATTCAGTTCTAACTTGATTATCAGAGGGGTCCCGTCAACTATGGCGGCCTCTGATGATGGGTGTTAACGTGTATGTCACAGAGCTGTGTTAGGGCAGGAGGACAAGAGTTGTACAGGAAAGGAGTGGGATATTGACAAAGGCGGAGGTGGCAAATTCATGCGGGCCGCAGACCTGTGCAGGTGAGAAGGATCAGAAGCTCTGTCAGATTTGGATCCGAAGATAGAGTTGCGGTCGTGCAGCCAAGGAGAGCAGTGGCAACCCCCCATCACTTTTTGTGCCAGCCCGTTTAGATGCTTTTTGCGCCGACCCATTAAGGTGAAAACCAAGTCGGATGAAGGACTCGCTAGGGTATAAAAGGATGGAAGTTGTTGACATGCATGTTCAAAGCCGATAGCTAGAGGGGACTGGAGCTGTATCAGATTCGAACCCGAAAGAAGCGGTGGGACTGAGTTAAGAGGAGGAGGTATTGTTCTGCATCATAGAAACTTGTATGTTGAGTATAATCATCCAAACATAGAGTTTATAATTCTGGAACGTCACTGCAAGACAGTGGTTGTCTACTTTTTAAACACTAACAAGGTATAGCAATTGTTGAGGAACAACAGTACTGATTGTTGGAAATATGAATAGGATAAAGAGGTAGAGATGAAGAGACTCTATTATCCATGGGTTGTTAGTCCTACATGAGAAGTTTCTTAACTTTATTGTTCGTTTAAGTTATGG
>JBBMJZ010413111.1:7550487-7561638 GCA_037833815.1 Zingiber zerumbet
TTAATCCTTTGCTACATTGTTGCAATCAATTAAAAACTTTTTTTTTTGTCACATAAACCTATCGAATCGATTGTTACACTAGCTATAACAATCAATTCGACAAGTGAAAATGAATGAGTGAAGGGGTAAAATGGGTATGGAGTGCAGGATTTAGGTATTTTCAAAGTAACCTATGTGATTTGGGTAATATGAAACTTAAACTACGTGGTTTAGTAATTTATCTTATTTTTAAATACAAATACATAGCCGATGAGGATGCCGAGGGAGTCCCAGACTTGACAGGTGGGTTAGCCATAGGGGTTTGGCCGCTAGAGGAGGCGAAGTAGGTGCACCCGACCACATGCACCTTCATCTTCCCGAATTGGTCCAGATACTTGAGGAACTCCACCAAGTGAAGGTAATTACATTCATCCCAAGCGTCCCTCATAACATGTTCCCTGATTATATGAAGGGAAGTAAATCATGAGATTAATTTATAGTCAACCGTTAAGTGACTAGGAGATAAGACTTATAACCAACCGTTAAGTGACTACGAGATAAAAAGAGTGTCTTTTTCTAATGATATATGTAACACTTTCTCATTATAATAACACTATCCTCCTCTAACTAACCTGAGCTAAGGAATAACTTCAATGCTATATAAACTACTTAAGCATTGTATCAGCTTCTATTCGGCCTATTAATATACGAAGGCGGAGTCTAAATTTAGTGTATATATATGGGCCTCTATTTGGCCCATAATTTGTGAAGGCCCAGTTAAAATTTAGATATCTGTCATTTCTAGTTTTTAGATATTTATTTTTAAATCCAATTTAGAATTTAATTGACTAATCAATATTGAACATGTTATTCTGTGTTTTCTTGAAACCTTTTTTTTATTTTTTATTTTGTATTTGTGTAAGACGCCATTTACCAGCAGAGCATTAAAGATAGGAAATGGCTGTTTGTTGTGTTTACAATGGCAGTGGCCTCACCTCTCCACGTTCTCCGTTCCTTCCCTCGTTTTCAACCTCCCGAACTTAATTCTACAGCTTTCGACCGACTTCTTCTCCCTCTCCTTCTTATTCCTCTCTCTTTCGATTGCATCGGTTGATGTGGCCGGCGTGGGGAAAAGTCCACCTCCCTCCGCGCGGCGGCGCTATCACGTCCCCCTCGCCGCCCCCGAAATCTTCATTTCTCATCCGCTCCTCCTCCCTCAAGGATATTCTCTCCCTCCTCGACGATTACGAAGCCGTCGATCGTAACCCCTCCACCGCCTCCTCCCGCTCTTCGTCGCCCCAGCCTCCGCCGCCCCCGCCGCCGCTCGTCCACCACTACCGCCCGGCCTCCGCCGCCCTCCGTTCTTGGTGCTCTCCGCAGGAGCAGGACCCGTTCGGCCTCCCCCCCGGCGAGGAGAAGCGCGTCATCCTCTACTTCTCCTCCTTCCGCGTCGTCCGCCGCACCTTCGAGGACTGCGCCGCCGTCCGCGCCATCCTCCGCGGCCTCCGCGTCGCCGTCGACGAGCGCGACGTCTCCATGGACGCCGGGTTCCTGCGCGAGCTGAGGGGCGTCCTTGGAGGCCGCCCGCAACCCGTAGGCGTCCCCCAGGTGTTCATCGGCGGTCGCCACATCGGAGGCGCGGAGGAGCTCCGGCGGCTCCTCGAGGCAGGGGAGCTAAGGCGGTACGTGGAGGGGGTGGCGCCGGCGGCGACGGAGATCTGCGACTGGTGCGGTGACCTCCGCTTCTTGGTGTGCCGGAGGTGCAGCGGGTCGAGGCGGTGCTACTCCGAGAAGGGCAACGCCGGCGGGGCGTTCCGAACCTGCACCGCCTGCAACGAGAACGGGCTCATCCGGTGCCCCCGGTGCTGCGCCTCGACAGTCGTCTGATCGTGATCGGACCGTCAGTGATAGATGTCTCTGTTCGCTCTCGTAAGCAAATATTAATTGCAGTAACGTAACGATAATATATTTATATATCTATAATAAAAACTAGGGACGTGGTCCGTGGGAGAGTCTGTTAAATATCCCGGTTTAATATGTTTTCTTCTATTTAATCTCAAGGCAAACTGTTTAGGAGACTTGAGATCTCGTTCTGTAATGCCTATCCGTCATGATCATATACAATGAACTTGTAGTGATTCAGAGTGAAAATATTTTGTGATATGATCATGTTCATTACACTTATTCAATTCTTTGTCTACGTCTTTAATTCTCAGTTGCCAGAATAAGCATGGTAGGGGCAAATGGCCTTTCCTTTCCTAAGAAAAATAAAAGAGATTATAACAAGCTAAGTTGGCAAGGGCAGCACAAAAACACACCATTGGCATGCACATTAGAACACCAAGACAAATGGCTATAATTATAGGCATTATATGAAACCGCTAGAAGATGTATGCTTTTTTCCATGCTGAGGAACGTGCATGCTCTCTGAATCATGCAAGTGTGCATGCAAGTTAATTAGAATATACAACAAATGAGTCGAGAAGCTAAGTTAAATTTTTAAATTTGTGAAGAATTTTTTTAAAAAAAAAAGGAACTTTTTATTGATCATTGATATCTTGATGACAAAATTTCCAAAGGCTATTATATAATTAGAATTTCCAAAGGCAAGACACCCAATTTTTACATTTTTATTAATGAACATTAAAAAGGTACATGTACTTAAATTCATGAGTTTAATGTACTATTTAAAAGTTTCCATTTAAAAGTCCCCTTTCAAATTCGTCGTAGTGATTGATGATTTAGCTTTGTTGAAGAATATAGACAACATTGTCGTCAATAATTCTTTAGTTTTCATAATTCATGTAAGTTCATTTTGTCAATTCTTAGATCTGTTTATTATGTTTGCATCTGATACTTTACTATCTATTTTATCAATAAAATAAATTAAATAAACAATTTTGCTTTCTGCATATATCTGCAAGATATATCTTTTAGATATTGTTTAGGTTCTCATTAGCCTTTTTTTATACAATAAATTAGATTGAAGAAATTTTAGTCCATCAGTTTCTGATCAACTTAAAGACCTACATGCTGAATGTTGTCACAAGAAATCAATCTAGCTTTTGAGCCACAACAAAATAAAAGCAGACAATTTAAGGGGGAAACATATAATTTATAATTCAAGAGAATATTGTCAAACTTATTCATTTAATTAAATGCATTGGTTGGAGAAAGTTGCAAAACATATGAAATGTGTAGCAGAAATTGGTTCTTCATATAAAATTATGATTTTCATATTCAAAACAAAACACTAAAGTTCAGAGATTGCAGTTATCATTGATTTGTTTTGTTAGTATATGAACTATCATATCCAACATAGTTATTCGTATGATTTGTTGTTTTAATCTTTTCTGAATGCAATTTAGTAGATGTTGAGATATATCCATCACCTTGCATCCTACAGGATAGTGCAGATGAAGTTGTTTTAATGTCATTCTGAAATTATAACTGATCATTACCAAGATTTATTTGTTTTAGGTTAGTATTTTAATATCAGAGAAAAAGGAAAAATAATATTCTATCATAGAATTGATAATCCTTCAGTTATTCTTTTATTATTTTTGGCTGTAGTTTTCGTCACACTTCACACTACTAAGTACAACACTTCATCTCTCACTTGTTTGATTTTGCATGTATGGTTTAGTTAGCAGTGTGTAGTATGTAATTTGCATCAGGTTCAAAACTACCTTCAGAAAAATTAAGTACAAATAACATTTGGCTGTTGCGTTAATTAAACAAATGGTGACAATTGGAACATCAAGAGCAAATGATGTGATCAAATAGAAGGTTGAAAAGCATGAACATAACAAACGGATGAGTCTGTAATAAAGAACTTCCACTAACTAGGAACTTAAAAGTCGAGGTTTTCAGTTAAAACCCAAACAATAGACTTGAAAACTGATCTAATAGCAGCGCACCGCAACCACCAAAATTCTGTCTTTGAAACGGAAACAAACCAATGAGTCCCCCCATGTGTGCATGGTCATGGACGGGTAGGATTTGCAGCCCCAACTGGGCGAGTGCCTTGGGCAGGCTTTGCCAGATCATCCTGCAGTTAAAAAACACAGGTGAATTAGTGAAGCATTAGTCCGATCGAAGGATTAATTCACAGATGTGCATCTATTTGCAAGATGCGTCTTTGTAGTGATTCACTGAGGGGAATTAATTCACAACAGTTTCACATTACTTTACAAGCTAGTATTAATTCACAAACTATTTATCATTAGCATCTTTGATGTGAGATATCTCATGATGGCGTTTGTTTCAATTAATCTGGTTTGATTATATATCCCTAAATCCCTAAGCTACCATTTTAGTATCCAGGGAAAAAGGCTTGACGGTGTTTGTTTCAACAAGTCTAGTATGATTATATGATTTTTAAGCTAACAATTTAGCATCAACAGAAATAACCTCCACGTCAGTTGCATCTCATGAATCGTATTTGGTTTAGTATTAAAAGAAAAAGCATTTACATAAAACATAGTGGAATAAGATCCAATTGGGATTCAATCAGCAGTAACTGCTAATCAAAAATAAAAATCGAACGACGACCAAAGCCATATGAGGTTTTGCTCTTATAAATGAAGCTGCCAGCTTTTGTCCCTGTGTACTAGAAGTGAAAATAGAAGTTTTGAAGTAAGATCTCTGATCTCTTCCAGCCTCCACATGCAACACTGACACAAGGAGGATACCTTCTAGTATGGACCGGGTGAGTATTATAAGTCAGATAATATTTGGATGGTTATATGACAGGTTAAACATGATAGAGGATGGACCAGATGACTATATTACATATCATACAATATTTGGACGTATGATATGGTTGTCTATATAATATCAGTAAATACATTGAGTGACTCAAGTGCCGACTTGTAGGATGGACATCTGAATTACAATATCCAAAATGGAAACAAAAGAGATTAAAAAAATAAAATCCAAATATAAGAGCTAGAATGGAGAGGGTTGCAAAAGTTACTGAAAGGTTTTTAGCAAACACAGCAAAGGTTGCTTCAACACAATGAGGATGATGGTGATGGACGTTAAATGAAAGAAATTTATAAGGTAACATCAGTTTCTATATCAATTTGGACATATTTTCTCACTATATTTTTTTTCCAATCTTAGGGCTGACCAAAACACACATTGATTTTCTTGTTTTACCAAAACATGCCCTTGTTTTGTTATTTAATGAAACACTGTACAAAAAAGTCTGTTATACCCTTCCACTAAAACAATTTCTCCTCAAATGTTTCACAAGATGGTTTCAGAACCAACTCATACCAATAGTTTCAGTTGAAGGTGAAAATTTTGATTTGACTTAATTTCCATCTAAAATATGTATTTCAAGTACTCACGTCCTATTTGATTCTGAAATCTATTTGTGCTAACATATTCTTTTGAAGTCATGTGTAAGCTCATTTCTACCTAGATATAGTTCTTAAACAACAAATTTAGCCAATGAAGGCAACTTGCGAAGCATTTGAAGTGGTTGAAATAGAAGGAACATCTACTTGTTCATATTTGATTCATAATGGGAAAAAGATGTTTGGGGCGCGGCACATTTTGGTAGAAGGACAATGTAAGTGGGATGAAAAAATTAAGTGGTGTGTTTTGGTAAATTATCCTTAATTCTTTCCCTACTTGTTAGTAGATCCATTGTTAGAACACAGGTCTCATACTTACCCAAGAATTAAGAATAATTATGTGGGCATGACTGTTTGTACACTTAACAGGCATCTACCTCAGGTCGAACAAGAGCAAGTATTGGCATTCCTCTTCGAAAACTTGACTGACCAATTTGTTCTCTAGACGTTCACAATGTAAAAGTAAAAAAATACCCAATGAGTTTGGTTTTTTCATTCCCTTGCTCCAATTACAAAAATCAAAACACCAATTTAAAACATGTGAAGCATAATTAACACTCTGCTTTTCTGCATTGAGAGCATAGAAGCAACTTAAGAAAATGATACTATGGACTTATGGACATTAAGACGTATTCATCAAGGGCCACTAAGAAATAAATAATTTGAAGGTAAGAATAAAGAAATCCATGGACAATCGTACCCGACGTCTGAAGCGCTGTGGTGGCTCACGGTTTCTCCTATCTGTGCGAGACCTCACCCTGACAACCTTTGAGTGGATTGCGCAGGACACACAGTACTGCACTTTGATATACAACTTCGGAAGTGTGTATCCTAAGTTGTTTAAAACCTTTAGCCACCAACAATGACAGATATTGAACCAAATAATCCAAAAAAAAATAAAAACAAAGAAACAATACCATCGTAGGCACAAGCCTCTTGCACATCCCTCACGGCAGCTTGCTCCACTATATTCCTCACGAGGAACCTCTTGATAGCCTTGTCCTTCGTTGTACAGTAGCAGTCGAAAATGAATAGAAATCGCGAACAGAACAAAATACAAAATCGCACTAAAAATTCAAACTTATTGGAGGGGAAATTTTGTCTTGCGAGTAAACATCAATGTAGATTAATTCAGAGAAATATGGGATACCTTAGGACAACACTTGCCGCAGTTAGAGCAGCGGATGAAGTTGACGTGGCCCCTGCCATGCTTGTTGCGTCCGCCGTTTCTGCGCTTGAAAGTCTGCAAAACAATCGAATAGAAATCGTTCAGATCGTGGAGGAGGAGAACGATGACAGGTTGGCGTTCAAGCAGCTCACCATCTTCGCCGCTCAACTCCGGTATCAAACTCGACGTTTCTAATTAGGGTTACGAATGCGCAAAGGTTTCTCTCTCATATCAATATATCCATTCGCAGTACGTTGAAGGCTCAAGGCATGGGTCGAATCAATCACAACCGCTTTTTGTCTGGGCCGAAAAGGCCCATCTGAGATGTCATATATGGGACACAAAAGGCCCAACTAGAGATTTTTGAAATATCAAAAGGGCCTTTAAAATTTTTGTTTTGCTACTGAAATACTCATATCTAAAACTGAAATACACTATCGTAATTAGGGATTCGAAATATTTTGAAAAATAAAATATTTTACTATTATTAGATTCAAATGGGATAGAGTTGAATTTTAGACGGAAGAGATAAAATAACATTCAGTTTTCTAACAGGCCTGTGCTGATGTTGTGTGTGGTTTTAAAAAATATATATTTATTTATTTTAATCTAAATAACGGCACTAGTGATCCCAAATATCTATCTAGTATCTAGGATGATTTAATGGTATTTTTATTTTAAAAATAATAACTTGAGATGTTATTATTTAGTTTTAAATGCCATGTGATGGAATCGTTATCGCAAGAGCTCTACAATGCGATACTTGAAATTTGAATAAATTGGGAGAAAATTCTCCTATTATAATTTTAATGCATGTAGACTCCATATGTTAAAAAGCTTTATTTTTAATCTGGTGTATAAAAGTTTATTTACTTCAATTCCCTCTACAAATATTATTATCTAATTACTCCTTATATTTGGTATCATTTAAAGAATCTAATATATTTATTTTTTCTGTTTAATATAATGACTTCTAAATTTAACATCATTTAAAGAGAATCTAATATATTTTCCTTCTAATTAAACATCATTTAAAAAGAATCTAATATATTTTATAACCAATTAAGGTGGAAAAAGAGTATGCTCAATTTGATAAACAAAATACACTAAATTCTAATTTAATATACTAAATTTAAAAGGAATTACACTGATTTTTAGACTTTTATATCTATAAAAAAATATAAGAGGTAATTTAGATAAATTAGTGTCCATTATATTTAGTTAAAGAGCGAAAATAAAGTTTTTATAAATATGGGACTGCAAGCAACTAGGGCGCTAAACACGCGAAAATGCAGCGAAAAATATCCAGTTCCTTTCCAAAAGATCCATGCGAAAGGAAACCATATACTAAGTACTAAGTTTCTATATGAGAGGGAGTTATACCTTTGTTGCGTGCCCTTCGCAATCCCGACAACAACGTTTCTTTAGATGCATATCTTAGCGCGAACAAGTGGTTGCGTCTCTATGGTATCCACACGAACAAGCCTTGTTTGTCTCACAAACTCACAAAGTGGAGAATGAAACAATTAAAGTTTGTGCTAGCAACCCTTCTTGGAAGTTTCGGCCAAGTGGAAGAGATGAGGAGAAAGAAGAGCAAGAACATCAAAAACTCATTATGAAAATGAATCCAAAAATCCCTTTTTATAGATTCATGAAATTGTCTCATGCCTTAATGTCAATTGCCTTAATTGACATTAATATTTGTCTTCATCTAATGAATCCAATGCATAAGTAATTCAAATTGTTCAATCTTTATCCAATACATTCAATGCATGAGTAATTCAAGTTGTACACTCCTCTTTCTTCATGAATTTAAATTGATGAAGTCACTTAATAAGTCCACAACTCATTAATCATCAATCCAATTGACTCAATGAGTCTAATTCAAATTCGACTGAATCCAATAGTTGAATCCAATTAAGTCTAACTCAATGAGTCTAATTTAAATTAGATTTAATCCAATGATCCATTATATGTATCCATCTCCATTGACTTATTCTTTGTGTGTGATCTAATAGGTTCTCGTAATGTTGGTAATGTATCTAAATCAACATTTAGAGACATAAGCAATGAGTGTCATCTAGCAAGGCATCATTGCTACCCAAGTGACCAGAATGTCGAGATCCGACTTAACCTTTCTATGGTTATTATCTTGTATGACTCAATCATTCTATTCTTGATATCTATATTGTTCAATAAGGCATAGACCGTGTCATCCTCTTATCAATCTTTGTGTTTCTTGATCTCTAAGTAGACATGCTCAATCAAGTAAGCTCAATATCGCATATTAACTCATTTAAGCATGATCATACATTCTTGTGTCCTACTAGTCAAGGGGCCCATATATATCACTTCCGTTATATGGAAGGGATAGATCTCATCTACATCACTCAGATCCCTCCATATAATTTATTGTATACCCAGTGATCGACTTTATCATATTAACACATGAGTATATATTAGATAATATATATTGAATGACCCGCCATGACTCATGTGACTATTAGTATGAATAGTTTTTAGACCTGAAGTCACTTGGTTTCCTATATAAGGAGTTGTATACTTTAGATGATTACGTCATCCATTGACCTGCATACTAGTGTCAACACAATAATATTATCCTTGCATATTAATGCTTGACTAGGAATAGTTAAGAGTAGTGTTCTATGTATATCTACAATATCTCACTATTAATTCAACTAATTGATATGTTGTAGATTAGAACCTCCTACTCTAGGGCATTATTATATTTATTCATTCAGCATTGAATTGAAACAAATATAATAACCAACTTTGCCTTTATTAATAATGAAATATGATACAAAATGAGCCCTTTATAATCATCTCATAATTGGTAATAAGGCTAATACTAATAATCTCCCACTAACACTAGTGCTAATCACTGAAATATCTAATTCCCAGTGATCTAGTTTGACCATCATTCTTCATCTATACCAAAGCCATGGTCAAGGGATATGTAATGTTAGCATCAGTCAATACTCTGTATATCCTCACATCTCATCTATCGACAGTCTCTTAAATGAGATGGAACTGTTGTAGTATCTAATACCCAACACCACTATTTAAATAAAATACATACCATAACTATGATCTAGAATCATCCTTGTCAGTTTGGAAGCTAGCATCAGTGTAACCCTTTATAGAAAACTCTTCATCGCCTCCAAAAATTAAGAAATAATCTTAAGTCCTTCTTAAGTATTTAAGAATATTCTTGACTGCTATCCAGTGATCTTCACCTGGATCTGACTGGTATCTACTCGTCATCCTTAACGCATACGAGACATCTGGGCGAGTATAAAGCATGGCGTACATGATAGACCCTATAGCATATGCATAAAGAATCTTCTCCATGTGGTCCCATTCTTCCTTATAAGATGGGGTATTGAGTCTACCTTGTCAATGTATGTACCATGATTTAGGCCAAGTAATCTTTTAGATCTATCTCTATAGATCTTAAGGCCTAAAATGTAGGCTGCTTCACCTAAGTCTTCTATTGAGAAACAATTCCCAAGCCACGTCTTCACTAACTGAAGAGTAGGGATATCATTTCTAATGAGAAGTATGTCATCTACATACAATATGAGAAAGATAACTGCGCTTCCATTAACCTTCTTGTAGACACAAGGTTCATCGTCATTCTTGATGAAACCAAACACTTTGATTGCATCATCAAATCAAAGATTCCAGCTTCTAGAAGCTTGCTTTAATCCATAAATGGATCTTTACAATTTACAAACCTTTCCAGCATTCTTTGTATCTAAAAAACCCTCAGGTTGTTTCATGTACACATCTTCAAGGAGATTTTCATTAAGAAATATAGTTTTAACATCCATATGCCAGATCTCATAATCATAGTAATCTGCAATAGAAAGCATGATTTGAATGGACTTAGGCATCGTAACTAGTGAAAAGGTTTCATTATAGTCTATACCATGAATTTGCTTGAATCCTTTAGCTATAAATCTACCTTTATAGGTATTCATATGTCATCTATGTCAGTCTTCACCTTGAAGACCCACTTACACCCAATGGATTTGATCCCTTCAGGTTGATCAGCCAAAATCCATACTTAGTTAGTGTAAATGGATTCTATTTCTGATCTCATGACCTCTAGCTATTTCTCATAATCTAGGCCCTATATAGCTTCCTGATAAGATGTAGGCTTATTGAGACCAACTAGTACTACATTACCATTGTCAGACAAGAGAAAAGAATATCTCTCAGGTCAATGATGGGTCCTATCAGATCTACGTAGAGATTGTGCTACTTGAACAAGTTGTTGCTCCACAACTTCTTGCGGTGTAATAAAATCATGATCCACAACATTTTGTTGTACCTATTGAGTTTCCATTAAGGCTTTAGTGCAAGTTTGTGTATCTTGAATGTCTTCAAAATCGACTTGACTCCCACTAGTTTTTCTAGAAATAAACTCCCTTTCTAGAAAGACACCAGTTCTGACAACAAACACTTTGCCTTGTGTGGGATTATAAAAGTAGTATCTCTTTGTTTCCTTAGGATATCCTACAAAATAGTAATTGTCTGATTTGGGTCCTAGTTTATCTGAGACTTGTCATTGAATGTAAGCCTTATAACCCCAACTCTTCATAAAAGATATCT
>JBBMJZ010413111.1:7609046-7623270 GCA_037833815.1 Zingiber zerumbet
TTCATAAAGCATACATACTTGAGCATATAGCACATCATAGGAGACATTATCATGCATGATTCATAAGCATACATAAATGAGCATATAACATATCATGGAAAACATAAGCATGCATGGAACATAAGTTAACATCTCCTAATTCATATCATGGCATAGTGAAGCACATAAAGAGTTATAATTGAGTCTCAACATCAACCTACTAAGAGTGGCCGAAACATGCTAGGGTTCTTCTAGGTTGCAAGCAATCATAAAAGCATATGAACCTTAAATCAATTTCATAACATTTATCATAAGGAACATCATAAGCATATTAAATTTAGGTTCTAAGCTCTTTAGGTCTAGACTTCTTAATGTGGCCGAAACATGCAAGGCCTAGATCTAGGTTACAAATAGCATATCAACATGTGAACCCTAACAATTTTCATATCATTTATTATAAGCAACAACATGAGCATATTGAGTTTAGGTTTCCAAGCTTCCTAGGTCTACAACTATAAGTGGCCGAATGTCATAAGGTGTGGAGCTAGGTTCTCAACCAAATACAAGCATGAAAATATCATGTTAATTTCATAACATATCATAGGGAAAAACATGAGCATGATAGAGTTGAGTTTAAGCTTGCCTAAGCCTTAAATTGTATCTTGGCCGAAAGTTTAAAATGTGAAAACCTAGTTCTAAACCACATGAAATCAAGTTATCTTCATATCATATCATGAGGAAGATCATAAGCAAGTTAGATTTGAGTTTGAGCCTCACTAGGGTTTTTAATCCTTTCATGGCCGAAACCCTAAGGTAAGGTTCACCTAGTTCCAAACAACATACAAGCATGAAACTTCAAGGAAACAATCATAACATATCATGAGAAAGATCATAAGCATGTTAGTTTTGAGTTTAAGCTTCTCTAGGGTTCTTATTCTTTTCATGGCCGAAACCCTAAGGTGGGGTTCACCTAGTTCCAAACAACATACAAGCATGAATCAACAAGAAAATATTCATATCATGTCATAAGAAAGACCATAAGCATGTTAATCTTGAGTTTGAGCTTTCCTAGGGTTTTTAATCTCTTCATGGCCGAACCCTAAGGTGAGGATTCTCCTAGTTCCAAGCAACATATAAGCATAAAATATCAAGGAAATATTCATATCATATCATGAGAAAAACCATAAGCATGTTGGTTTTGGGTTTAAGCTTTCATAGGCCTTACAACTCTTCATGGCCGAAAGTTTCAAGGGGAAACCCTAGGTTTTTAAAACATCTAAACTTAAGGAAAAATCACATAGCCACTTGTACCACAGGTGAGGGGATGCTTACCTCCTCTTGCTTGGTCTTTTCTTAAGATAAAGATACCCTTGTGAAGAAGAAGAAGAGAGCTCTTCCTTCTAGTATTTCCTTTGCTCCTCTTGCTTGTAGGGAGTAGATCTTAAGGACTTCTTCTTGAGGTTTAATTTTCTTAGGAAGAAAACTTGGTTGGATCTCGGAAATTTGGGAGAGGGGAGGCTTTAGGTTCGGCAATGGTGAGGAAAGGAAGAAGAAAAATGAGATCTCTTCCCCTTTTTCCCTCTTATGCTAAGGGGGAGGAAGAAGCAAAGAGAAGTTTTGCTTTCCCTCCTTATTAACTCATCCCTTATTTTCTTAATGATGAAGAATGTCTCCATTCATTCCCCCTTAGTTTTCTTAATCCCTCATCATTCTCCATCCTCACGAAAATTAGAGAGGAAGAAAAAAAGAGAAGAAGACAATTTGTCTTTTTCTTGTTCTTTTCTTAATCAAGAGAAGGAGGAAGAAAGCCACTTGATATTTTCTTGCTTCCTTCTCTTAATCATACTCTTACCTTTATCTACAATTTCCATTCTCTATTCAACAATAATTTATGATGGCCTAGTGGTCAATCCATAATCCTTAAAGCTTACTATTAGATTAAAAAGGTTCAAGGTTCAATCCTTGACCAACTCTTTTTCTTTTATATCTTTTTGGTTCTATCTTATCTCCCTTTTTATTCTACAAGAGAGCATTTACGTATATAGCTTAAGAAATTCGTGGGTGTTACAGACAGATCTTCCTCCTTTCTGGGGACATGCTCGAGAAATGACTACTTTCACACTCAACCGCATTCCTTCTAAGGAAGTCATAAAGATACCATATACGATACAAACTGAGAAGAGCCCCAAAATATCTTTTATGAAGATTTGGTGTTGTGAGGATTACGTTTGACATCAAGTCTCAAAGAAAGTATGAACTAAATTAGATAAATGCTATTTTATAGGATATCCTAAGGAAATAAAGGGATATTACTTTTATAATCCCACACAAGGTAAAGTGTTTGTCGTTAGAATAGAGTTTTTCTAGAAAGAGAATTTATTTCAAGAATTTATTTCTTGAAGAAATTTAAGATTAGTAAATTAGCATTGAGGCCTTGATAGATATTGAATAGACACCATAAAGTGTTGTGCATCATGAATCTGTTACACCGCAAGAAGCTGTAGAGTAACAACCTATTCGAGTAGAACAAGCTCTACATAGATCTGATAGGATGTAATGTTATCATGGTGATGTAATGCTATCATGGTGATGTAATGCTCTACTCAACTTGAGCGATATTATTTTCTCTTGACTAACCATGATGATGTAATGCTTATTGATCACAACAAGCCTACATCCTATCAAGAAGTTGTAATGAGCCCAGATTTTGAGAAATGGATAGAGGCCATGAGGTCTGAAATAAAATCCATGTACACTAACCAAGTATGGACTTTGGTTGACCCACCTGAAGGGACAAACTCATTGGGTGTAAATAAATCTTCAAGAGGAATACTCACATGAATGATCATATGCATATCTATAAAGGGTGATTGGTAGCTAAAGGATTTAAATGGGCTCATGGTATATAGCCTATAATGAAACCTATTCACTAATTGTGATGCTTAAGTTTATTTAGATCATGCTTGCTATTGCATCTTACCATGATTATGAGATCTGGAAGATGGATGTTACAACTACATTTCTTAATAAAAATCTACTCAAGGATGTGTACATGACACAACCAAAGTTTTATAGATCCAAAGGATGCTGGAAAGGTATGTAAATTGTAAAGTTCCATTTATAGATTAAAGCAAGCTTCAAGAAGTTAGAATCTTCAATTTGATAATGCAATCAAAGTGTTTGGTTTCATTAAGAACGAAGATGAACCTTGTGTCTACAAAAGGGTTAGTGGGAGCATAGTCATCTTTCTCATATTGTATGTAAATGACATACTTCTCTTTGGAAATGATATCCCTATACTGCAGTTTGTGAAGACTTGGCTTGATAATTATTTCTCAATAAAAGACTTAGGTGAAGTAACCTATATTTTAGGCATCAAGATCTATATAAATAGATCTAACATATTGCTTGGCCTAAGTCAAAATATATATTGACAAGGTGATTAATCATTTTGCCATGTAGAATTCTAAAAAGGGATTCCTCCTGATGTCATATGGTGTGAGCCTTTCGAAGGCTCAATGCCTCTCTTCTAAGGAAGAAAGGGACCACATGGATCAAATTCCTTATGCATCTGTTATAGGATCTATCATGTACGTCATGCTATGTACTCACTTTGATGTCTTGAATAAGTTAAGCATGATGAGCAGATACCAGTTATATCTAGGTGAAAGTCACTAGACAACAGTCAAGAATATTCTTAAGTACTTGAGAAGAATAAAAGATTATTTCTTGAGATTTGAAGGTAATGAGGAGCTCACTGTAAAGGGTTACAACGATGCAAACTTCTAAACTAACAAGGATAATTTGAGATCACAGTCAGGGTATAGATTTTGCTTAAATAGTGGTGATGTGAGTTGGAATAGTTCAAAGCAAGACACAGTTGTTGATTCTACTACAGAGGTCGAGTATATTTCTACTTCTGGTGTAGCAAAAGAGACTATTTTGATCAAAAAAATTATTATAGAGCTTGGTGTAGTTCCTAGCATAGCGAACCAAATAGACCTTTATTGTGATAACAATGGGGCTATTGCACAGGCTAAAAAACCTCGCTCTCATTAGTGATCCAATCATATACTACGGAGGTTTCATCTAAGAGATCATCAATAAAGGAGATGTGAGACTTTGCAGAGTATCGACTGATGCTAATGTTGTGGATTCTTTGACCAAGGCTTTGGTATAGAGGAAGCATGATGGTCACACTAGATCACTAGGTATTAGATATTTTAGTGATTAACACTAGTGCTAGAGGGAGATTATTAGTATCAACCCTAAGACTCAAGTATGAGATGATTGATAAGGGACCTATTGTGTCATATTTTATTAGTAAAAGATAATATTTATGGTTATTATATTTACTTTAGATATGTATCAGTTGAATAAGTATAATAATATCCTAAGAGAATAGGTTCTAGTCTATAACATATCAATTTATTGAATTGATAATGATAAATTATAGATATATAGAATACTACTCTTAACTATTCCTAGTCAAGCATTATTATACAAGAACAATTTTAATATGTTGAGACTAGCATGTAGGTCAACTAATAACTTAATCTCATAAGTCATTGATATAAGATATCAAGTTGACACATTGGTATATATTAGAGAATATGTACTGAATTGACCCGCCATGAGAATATTTCATGGATAGTTATATGAGTGTCATAAACATTCTCATATTGACTATTAGTATAAATAGTTCTTAGACCTGAAGTCAGTACAGTTCCCTATATAAGGAGTTGTGTACTTTGGTATCGACAAAAATCACCTGTAACAAGGTGGACTATAAAGTCGAGCACTAGATATACAATAAGTTATAGGAGGGATGTGAGTGATATAGATAGGATATATCCCTTTCATATGACGAAAGTGATATATGTGAGCCCTTGATTAAGTAGGGCTAGTAAAATGTATGGTCATGCTCAAATAAGTCAATATGAGATATTGAACTCATTTGGTTAAGTGAGTCTACTAGGAGATCAAGAAACACAAAGATTGATAAGAGGATGATATGGTATATGCCTCATGAATCAATCTAGATATCAAGAATAGAATGATTGAGTTGTACAAGATAATAGATACAGACAAGTTAGGTTGGATCTCAATATTCTCATCACTTGGGTAGTAATAATGCACTACTAGATGTTGTTCATTATTTGTGCATCTAAAATGGTTTTAAAAACACTGACAACATTACGAGAACCTATTGGGTTACACATAAAGAGCATGTTGACTTGAAGATTTATTTATTTAAGTTTGACTAAAATTATATGGGGTTAAGCCTTAATTCTTAAATTGGTTTTGGACCTTATTATGTCCCAACATAATCAAGAGCCCACTAAAATAAACACTAATAGTCATCGGAGAAGATGAAGAGTCATCGAAGAAGATAAAGAGTTCATCGGATAAGATGAAGAGTTAGTGTTTTATATTCTTTTAATGTCACCTTAAATAGCCCTAAAGAGGCCAAGAAGGTAAAGAGGTATGGGTGTCTCTTGGATTGCCACTATATACATCATCTCTAGTAAGATGAGGTATAATGCGTGACTCTCGATTCTTTCTCTTCCATTTTTGTGTGTAAAGCGAGGGCTCTCTAATTCTGAAGTTCTTAGAGAAGAACTAAGGGACTTGCTCGTGTGGATATTATAGAGGCACAAACATTCTAATCGCATTGAGATCTACTAAAGCATCGGTGTTGACAGGATTTTTTCATTCATGCACCAAAGGTAATAATCCGATCAAAACATGTATTCTGCATTCACTTGGATCTTTAGAGGCATCCTTTTTGCGGTGTGTATATATGTTATTTTTCACAATAGATCCCTACAGAAATAACCTTTTAGTTCAAAATAATTAGTTATTGGATACCACATTCCTACATTTAAGGTTCCTTTTAGGTGTCTTATTATTCATTTAACAACTGTTAAATGTGATTCCTTAGCACAAGTCTGATACCTAGCACACATACCTACTACAAATAATATGTCAAGTCTGTTAGCAGTTAAATAAAGTAAGTTTCCTATTGCACTTCTATAGTACTTAAGTTCAACAGACTTTCCTTGTGGGTCATTATCTAACATAGTATTTGTTGTCATAGGTGTTTTTATTTCTTTAGTTTTTTCCATTCTAAATATTTTGATTAACTCTTTGATATATTTGTTTTAATATACATAGTTTCCTTCTTTTGTTTATTTATTTGTAGATGTAAAAAGAAGGAGAGTTCTCCTACTAGATTCATTTTAATTTTCTAAAATTAGATTTATAAATTCTTTTAGGAAATCAATATTTTTGGATCCAAAGAGTATATCATCAATATATACTTGCACTATAAAATATCTTTTTCTCAGATTTTAACAAATAAAGTGGAATAAATTTGTCCTTGTTTTTTTTTAATTAAGTATGTTGAAAGTCCTTCATATCAGGTCTGAAGGGCTTGTTTTAGACCATATAAGACCTTTTTAGTTTAAAAATATGATTAGGATATTCTAAGTTTTCAAATCCAAGTGGTTGGGTTACATATACTTCTTCTTTGATAAAGCTGTTTAAAAAGGCAGGTTTAAAGTCTATTTGATATAACTTAAATCTTTTATATGTTGCATAGGCTAGCAACATTATAATGGATTCTAGCCTGGCCACTAGTAAATAAGTCTCATCATAGTCTACACCTTCTACTGACTAAATCCTTGGCTACTAAGTAGGCTTTATTCCTAACAATATTTCCTTGGTTATCTAATTTATTTCTAAATACTCATTTATTATCTATGATAGATTTATTATTTAATAAAGGTACTAGATATTAAACTTGGTTTCTTTCAAATTGAGCTAGTTCTTCTTGCATTGCTATCACCCAATTAGGATCAAGCAATGCTTCATTTATAACTTTAGGTTCAAGTTTAGATATTAAAGCTATTTGACTTATGTTTCAAAATGATGATCTAGTTCTAATTCCTTGATTTTGATCTCCTAGGATTTGATTAGTTGGGTGATTTGTATTTGATCTAGGTATGCTTATGGATTGATTTTCTTCTTGTCCTTGTTCGTTTTGTTGATTATTATTTTGTTCATTTTTGTTGATTATTATTTTGTTCATTTTGTGGATTATGTTCATTATTTTTTCATTTGGTATTTCTTCATCTAAATTGTTTCTTATGTTTTCTAAATCTCCCCCTAAGTCATTGCATGTTTTATCAAAGATGATTTCTTTCTATTGGTTTGATTTAGATTTTTTTGATGTTTTCTTTGTCAAAAATTAAGTTTGTTGTTTTTCAACTTGTAATGAACTTTTATTGTATGCTTTATATGTTCTACTTGTTGTTAAATATCCAATAAAAATACCCTCATTTGATTTAGATGTAAATTTTCCTAGAAGGTCCTTAGTGTTTAATATATAAACTTTACATCCAAAACTCTTAAGTATTTTAGATTTGGTATTTTATTATAATATATTTTATAAGTTGTTTTATTTAAGTTTTTATTTATTATGATTATGTTTTGTACATAACAAGATGTACTTATTGCTTCAACCTATATATAAATAGGAAAATTATACTCATTTAACATTGTTCTTACATGTTCTTGTAAAGTTCTATTTTTCCTTTCTACAATTCCATTTTATTGAGGTATTCTTAGACTTGAAAATTCATGATGATATCCATTATCTAGATAAAATTTATTGAAACTATGATTTTCGAATTCTCCTCCGTGGTCACTTCTAATCCTTTTGATTTTTATGTCTTTTTCATTCTCTATCAATTTACATAAGTTAACAAAGTGTTCAAGGGTTTCATTTTTATATTTTAGGAATTTTACCCATGTAAACCTAGAAAGTCATTAATTATTACTAAATAATATTGTTTATGATTTAATGATTTTGTTCCATGTGTATCAAACAAGTCTAAGTGTATAAGTTCAAGAATTGAACTTGTTCAATGTTGATTTGTTAGTTTATGTATAGATTTGGTTTGTTTTCCTTGTTGGCCAGCATTACATACTTTATTTTCTATGGTTCTTAATTTAGGTAATCCTTTTACTAGTGCACTTTTACTTAATTTTGATATATTTCTAAAGTGGATGTGGGTCAATCTTCTGTGTCACAACTAACTTTCCTCTAGTTATGTTAAGAGACACTTAAGTGAGGAGTTAGGTAAGTTTATGGTGTAAATGTTGTTTTGTCTGACTCTTTTTGAAGTTATATTAAAACCTTTGATTAATCATTCATTAGCATAAAATTCTACAACATAACCTAAATCACATAATTGACTAATACTAAGAAAATTGAAATCAAAATTGTCAACAAGTAAAACTTTGTAAATAATAAAGTTAGACTTAAGTTCAATGTTACCTGATTAAATTACCTTAAGTTTTTATTGTTTCCAAAAGGCTACTAATCCTAGGTTCTCGAGTTTTAACTTGGTAAATTTTTGACGATCTTCAGTCATATGTCTAGAGCATCCACTATCTAGCATACATTGGTTTAGACTTGTGAGTTCCTGCATATGAAGTAGGATTTTTTTTTTTTAGCTAAAGTGTTGGTTAACTTAAATTACCTTATTCATCTCACTATTTCTAGGTTTTCAATAAATGGTAACCTTATGGTTGTGTGAGATGATTAAGTTATCCTTAACTTTTTGAATTAATGATTAAGTTAAATTTATTAAATTGAAAATTAATTTAAAATTTAAGTTGAGTTGAAAATTAATCATGTTATATTGAACTAAATTTTGGATTTATGATTGTTTTTGAATTACTTGTTAATTTAGGATTAATATTAATTAAATTAAGGTTGTTTAATTAGTTTAGAATGAAATTAAGATTTATTAAGTAAACAAAATGTTTAACCTTTACTAGATTCAAATTTAGTTTTGGGTTCATTAAGGAGTTTATAGGGTAAGCTTCCAGGCTGTGATGAGACAACAGACATCATTCGGCCTAAACATACCTTCAACAAAGCTTCCTTAGCCTACTATTATCCCAATCTATTCCGATGCTAGGTTGTAAACATTGGTTACATGTTTTTCATATCTAACTATTCTAATTTAAGCATAGAGAAAGCATAAAAAATAAACAAACAAGGTAGAAGAACATGCTCCCCCTAACTTAATGATACAAGTTTATTTTTCCCTCCCCCCGAATTATAGATTTGGTATTGTTTATATAAATAGTAAATATATTCTTTTGGAATTAAGAATTAATTTTCTCCTACTTTTGTTGATCAAATGTGATTTTGGAACTCATATTTTAACATATTTATCATTTCTGGTTAATAAAAACATGTAAGTTCCATGTTGAGTGTTAGATTTATATCCATGTTGAGTTACATGTTGCACACAATCCTTTGGGTTCCAAGTATCATATTTAGATATTTGAACCCCGAAGTAAACTTTTCAAATGATTTTTTAAACTTTTCAACTTGACATTTCAAGAAGGATTTTACTCCTCAAGTTTTTGGACTTGAGTCAAAGTTCCTTTTTGGACTTGACTAGTTGAAGGGTTTAGACCGATCTCCTCTTTAAGGATTTTTTTTACTTCCTTTTAGAGGGATTCAACCATTTTCTCAAATTTATCTAACTTTCTACTTAAACATGCAATTATATTATACATTTTATCAACTAAAGGAGAGTTGACCTCATCTTCTTAATCTTCTGAATCAGATACAAATCTGTGGCTTGATTCAGGCTCGAATTTGAACTCAAACTCGATTATTAGATCTTTTGCTACCAAGGCCATGAACTTGGTTTGATCATCTGACTCTGATTCTAAAGATGGTTCATCTCATGTTGCTTTGAGAGCTCTCTTCTTCTTTAGCTTCTTTGATTTATCTTCCTTTTGGTTGGGACACTTAGATTTGTAGTTCCCCTTTTCATTACATCCATAGAAAGTTACCTCTAATATCGCCCTGCTTGGTTTGCCTTGTGGTAGAATTGCTCTTTTGATGTCCATTCTATAGTGTAGCCCTTCTTCTTGAACATCTTTCGTACTAGGTTTACGGTTTCTGTGGTTACATCTTTGTCTTCTTCATTTGATGCCAATTCATCCTCTAATTTTAGCATTGGTCAAGATTTTGACTTGATCCCCTTTTGTCCCACAACCAAAGCTATACTTTTCTTGACTTGTCTTGAGTTAGCTTATTCGTGTAATTCAAATTTACAAAACATTTCGTCTAAATTTACAATGGAAAGATCCCTAGATACCTTGTATGCGTCTACCATTGATGCTCACAATGTATTTCAAGGAAAGACTTTTTAAAGCATACCTTATTTGATCTCAATTTTCCATTTTCTATTTGATTGTGTGGATCCCATTCAAAATATCTTTAATTCTTGCATGCAGTTGATTCTTCGTTCCACATTTGAATGTTAAATAAAGAATTTACAAGTAAGTCTCACTTTGTTACCTTTGAGTTAGTTGTTCCTTAGTGGAGTTCAATCAGTTTATCCCAAAAGTTCTTTACGATGTTGAATGGATCGACCCGATTTAGTTCTTCTTTTGTAAGACATCACAATATTGTGTTTATTGCTCGAGCATTATATTGAGCCTGCTTTTTGGTATCATCATCCCACTTCTCCATTTCTTGTGGTTCTCCAATTTTGTCTATCGATACAGTGAAGTCATTCTTAACGATGATCCACATATTGATTTCAGTTTGTAGAAAGTACTCCATCTGTCCCTTTCAGTAAATGAATCCATTGTCGTTGAAGACTGGTGGGCGAGTAGTACTGAATCCTTCTTGTTGAGACTTTTTTTTTCTTACAAAATTAAAACTTTAAAAGAAATTCCAAGACTTTTTAGGGTCTTAGGGTAAATAGTGTAACAAAAAAAATATTATAATAAGAAAATAAATATTTAAAGAAAGGAAAAAGATTTTGAAAAAGACTCGAAAAGATATTAGGCTTATTTAAATTATCTTAGCTCTGATACCAATTGTATGATCGAAGAAGTTAGATAAAAGATGGGGTGAATATTGTTCGTAAAAAAAACTTTCTTTTAATTTACAAACACAAAGAGAGATGCAGTGAAAAATAAAAGAACATATAAAACTTGGTCAATTTTACTTGGTTCGTAGCCCAACTGACTACTACTCTAAGGTCTGCGATCTTTGACCACTTCGTTGGGTAATTCACTATATTATATGAAGCAAAATAGTACAACAAATAAAAATGGATAGTAACACACTACTATCACTTTGCAAGTAAAAAAATAGGTAATCAATAATAAATTAATGGAATTAAGTGTCGATTATCAGAGAGCTTTGGCATATCAACACTTTCACAAGCAGAGTAGAGCAAAAAGATATTAACAAAGTTGATTCTATAAAATTGATACTGAATGTCAAACCTCGGGACTTCTTTTATAGCTTTTTTATTTGGTCGATCGAACCATTTTTTGGTTGATCAAACCATTTTTCAAACTTTACCGGCTTCCTATCTATATTCACGATCTTCCCAGCTCATATCTACAGTGAAATCAACTTTTATTGGCCGACCAAATAACTGTTCAATCGACTAAAGCTTGAAACTCCTTTATTGTTTGATTTGATCCAATTTGATCCTCATTTTCCAAATGTGTTTGGTCGACTGACTTCGTAATCAGTCGATCAAAATCTGTAATTTCCTTTGTCATGTGATTCTATCTTATCTGATTTGTGGTTACCAAACTGAGTTTGATCGATTGAACCCTATCAGTCAACCAAACCAACATTGCCATCTTCGGCTAGATTTGAATTTGAACTAATCTCTTATCTATGGATCATTCGACTGAACCATGATGTTCAGTCAACCGAACCTTTTATTTACCTGTACTCTATTTTTCTACAAAACAAGATTTGTATAGTATAATAATAATAATTCTAGAAAATAGAGTTAGGATCAGATAAATATGCATGCATTAATATGATAGTTAGGACTGTCTGATCTTGACTTAGACACCTTTGTTGGTTTCTTTACAGATCAATGCCTAAGGTTTGTCCCAATTAGAACATGATCTTACTGCACTCTTCTTCAGAAGCTTATCTTAACTTACCCGCCAAATATCAAACCTATTTGGACTTCATCTTTTGCTCAGTGTCTGATCGACCCACTATAACTTTCCTTACATGATGTCTAGTCCAGTGACCCGTCAAGTGCACTGCTAGATCAACTCATCTGGTCTTCTACCTAGTGTATGGTCTTTCTGATCCACTAAGACTCCTTGTATAGTATCTGGTCATCCTGCCCCACTAGGTCATCCTGATGCCTAATGTTTGGTTTTATTGGATCTTTTAATGTTTAGTGATCTGCACACTTAGTTTACTCATTAAACACATGATGTCTAACTTTAAATCATTTATCATATATCAAAATATATGTTTGATTATCAATGTTGACTATACCAGTAATATTTTCATACAAAACTATTTTTTCCTAATAGTATATGACATAAATAATGTCAATATAAAATTTCATGATTTTTAGAAAATCATAAAATTATTTATGAATTTCTAAATTTTGGTATGAAATTGAAGTCTGAAATGTTTGATATAGCAATTGATTAGGTTAATCGATTTCTACACACCAATCGATTGGTGGTGAATTTCTATGAGTACAGAAACTCATGGAATCGATTGATAATTGAAACCAATCAATTGGTTGTGACTAATTTCGATTGAAATGAGTTAATTCCAGTTGATTGAGCCACATTAAAGTTATTTAACTATTCTTAACCCTATGAAATGCTCGGACAAGTATTTGAGTGTATTTTCTTGATGAAAATGAGAAAGGAGTGGTTAAAGGAGACTAATGTGGAGTTAAGAAGGGGGCTTAGATTCAAGGTTGAATTTTTTAACCTCATGACTTTAATTTTGAGATTTTCTAAAGATTTAGGAAATTCAAATCATTGTTGATGTAATGATAGAAGTTGGAGCATGCTTTGAGGGGAGGTAACCCTTAAAGGCATGATTTGGATATAAAGGAGATTTGTAGATGAATGTATGTTCAAGGTTGAGTATTGGATATAATGAAAGGTATGAGACTTTCATTAGGATGTTCATTGTGATAAGATAAATGAATCTCGAGAGAAGATTTTTGATGTGTGTCAAAAGGGAAGAATATAGGGTTTAAGTTAGAAAACTCTCATTCATTCTTTGGCATGGGATGAAGATGGAAGTTGGGCTAGTGGATTACCCTAACATAAATATATTGTCAAACATCAAAAAGGGAGAGATTGGTGATGCAATCATCCTCAGATCAATGGTGACCAAGTTGATTAAGCTCAGATTGACTTGAGCTTGAGTTTCGATATTTGACAATATGTGAGAGAGAACTCAAGTAGGTCAAGGGGGGATTGGATACTTGATTGAAAAAATCCTAATTGGAGGTTAGACAACGGAAAGTTCTAACTAAAGGTTAAGTAACAAAAAGTCCTAACTGAGATTAGGTAATGGAAAACCCTAACTAGAGGTTAAACAATAGAAAGTCCCAATTGGACATTAGACATGTGAGAAGTCTATTGAGTAACTAGTCCTAACTGAGTTAGGCAAGGAAAAGTCCTAACTAGAGGTTAGGCAATGGAAAGTCCTAACTAGAGGTTAGGCAGGTGAGAAGTCTATTAAATGACTAATCCTAACTAAGGTTAGGCAAGGGAAAACTCCTAACTGGAGGTTAGACAATGACAAGTCTTAATTAGAGATTAGGTAGATGAGAAGTCTACCCAGTGACTAGTCCTAACTAGAGATTAAATAAGGGAAAGTCCAACGGGAAGATTGACAAGAAAAAAAAGTCTAAGTTGGTCAAGGAGAACTGGACATTTGGTGATCAAAAGTCCAATGGAAAGTTGACAAAGGAAAGTCCAAGCGGATCAAATATTAACCAGACACTTGGCACAAGAAGGAAAGTCCAAGTGGGTCAAGAAGGACCGAACACTTGGTAAGGAAGCTTTGGCAGGTCAAGGTTGATCGAATGCTGGGCAACAAGAAGTCTCAATAGGTCACAGGTGATTGGATATTGAATAGAGAAAGTCCTGGTAGGTTGAGGTTAACTAGATACCAAGAAAGACGTGGATTCATCCTTAAAAAGGATGAAATTAGGACTGACAATCGATTGGTGGGCTTCACTAATCAATTGACAAAACCTAAACCGGAACTCTCGGGTTTTACACTAGAATCAGTTGGCTTAATGATTGAGCAGAACCAGTCTATTGGTGAGGAGAGGTTGATTCACGAAAATAAAAAGTCCTAGAATCGATTGGGACAATTGATTAAGGGCTAAAG
>JBBMJZ010413111.1:7623999-7634103 GCA_037833815.1 Zingiber zerumbet
ACCAAGATAGTGGAGCAACAGCAGAAGGCGTTAGCCGAGCGGTTGGCGCAGCAAGCAACCTCGGCGTCTGGTGGCCGAGCGACGAATGAGGATCAACCGGAACAACTCTCTATTTGGGCTCAGAATAAGGGGCAGACCGGCACACCAGGTGACGCGCCGCCCGCCCCGATTCCATTCCACCGAGCTCTGTTCCAGACGCCTTCCGGGATCGCGCAAGCCAATCAGGATAGAGGATCCTCATCAGATGAAGCGCCCGTTCAAGATACGAGGAAAGGCAAAGCGCCCCGAGTTGAGTCATCTCCCGAATGGGTCAACCACCAATTCTTCGAGGCAATCCTGCAAGATCCGCTTCTGAGGCACTATGCCCCTCTGGCGATCGGAGAATATAGCAGCACGACCGACCTGGATGACCACCTCGGTAAGTTTGATAACGCTGCTACCCTCCATCAATACACAGATGGAGTCAAATGTCGAGTCTTCCTCACTACCTTATCTGGCTCGGCACAACATTAGTTCCGGAGGTTGCCGGACAGATCGATCAAAAGCTTCAAAGACTTCCGAACGACTTTCCTCCACCACTTCGCGAGTAGCAGGCGCTATCAGAAGACTAGCGTCAGTCTGTTCTCCATGAAGCAAGAGACAAGAGAGACTCTCCGAGCCTACATTCAACGTTTCATCTAGGCGGCCATGGACATCCCCAAGGTCTCGTCTGAGACCATGATGAATGCCTTCACCCAAGGGCTCATCGACGGGGACTTCTTCCATTCCCTCATCAGGAAGTCGCCCTGCGACTACAACCATATGTTGAAGAAGCTAGCGAGTATATCAACTTGGAGGAAGCTTAGGCGGCTAGAAGGAAGGAGGTGCCGGCAGAACTAGCTACGCCGATCGAAAGAAAACCACCAATCAGCCATCAACCTCCCAGAGGACCCAGGGCTGAAGGAGCACGCTCACATCAGGAAGCAAGGCCACACACAGTCCAACATGTGGCTTCCGAATGACTAAGGCCAAAGGAAAATGTATGGACTCCTATGTTCTGTGCCTTCCATCAGTCAGCAACCCATAACAGTCGCGACTGTTGCGGAATCCCTTTGGTCGCTCAACCGATCCCTAGAAGTTATCGCCGCTGATCGTCTTCCCCCGACCTGCGATGCAGGTGGTCGAGTGTCGGACGGCGAGAGGAGACCAGACGATCACCTGAGCGGCAGCATCACTATCAACTGCGGGGTAACACCCATCCCCGAGCCTCACACGAGTGAGGTAGGCAATCCGCTCGGGAGGAGGAGAACCGAAGCAATGCCGCTCAAGGGGAGATTAACATCATAGCTGGTGGACCAACTAGCGGAGACTCCAACCGAGCCCGAAAATCATACGCTCGACAACTGGAGATCCACGCTGTAGGATGTAGCCAAGAGAAGGCGAGCGAGCCTGAGATTAGCTTTGACCCCAGGGACCTCGAGGGAATTGAAGTGCTGCACGATGACTCCCTCATCATCCGAGCGGTAATTGCCAACTATACTATTCACCGCATATTTATTGACACAGGGAGCTCGGTCAACATCATTTTCAAGAAGGCGTTCGATCATTTCCAGATCGACCTGGGCGAGTTGTTGTCGATGACGATCACACTGTACAGGTTCATCGACAATGAGGTTCAACCGATCGACCAAACCAGGTTGCCCATATCACTCGGAGATGAGCCACTTCGGAGGACCCGAACTACCAATTTCATCGTCGTAGACACTACCTCAGCCTACAACGTCATTCTGGACCGGCCGACCCTCGACGAATTCTAGGCGGTGGTCTCCACTTATTGCTAGAAGATCAAGTTCTCGGTGGAGGACCGGGTTGGAGAAGTTAGGGGGGACCAGTTGGCCGCTCGATGCTGTTATGTCGAGATGGTGAAGACGGAGGCTAAGTCCGCTCGGAAAACCCCTCGACTCGAGGTAAACTCCATAACTGAGAAGCCTCCTACTTTAGTTTATGAAGAAAAGGAGGAAGTACAGATACATCTTTGTCGAGCGAAAGAGATGACCTTTATAGCGTCCTACTTGGGGGTCGAGCAGAAAGCCGAACTAATCAACTACCTTCAGCAAAATCATGACATCTTTGCATGGTCAACGCATGAGCTACCTGGCATTTCTCCGAGCATCACACGACATTAGCTTCACGTCCGACCAGACACTCCGCCGGTGAAGCAGAGGAAGAGGGACTTCAACGCCGAACAGAATCAGATCATCCGAGCGGAAGTTGAGAAGCTCCTGGAAGCCAGCCACATACGGGAGGTTCAGTTCCCAAGCTGGCTCGCGAACGTGGTGCTCGTCTCCAAGCCCGGTAACAAGTGGCGGATCTGCATTGACTTTCGGGACCTCAACAAAGCATGCCCGAAAGACTTCTACCCACTGCCGAGAATCGACCAGATGGTGGATTCCACAGCCGGGTGCTAGTTGATATACATGCTAGACACGTATCAAGGATATCACCTAGTGCCACTTGCCTGGGAGGATCAAGAGAAGGTTAGCTTCATCACGGCTGATGGAACGTACTGCTACAACGTTATGTCGTTCGGATTGAAGAATGTCGAGGCTACCTACCAATAGCTCAAGAATAAGGTGTTCCGGAGCAGATCGAACGGAACATGGAGGTATACGTTGACGATATACTTATTAAATCCCTTCGAACTGCCGATCTCTGTGCAGATATAAAGGAGACCTGCTAGACGCTCAGGACGTACGGAATTAAGCTGAACTTGAGCAAGTGTCTGTTCGGCGCGAAGAGCGGGCGATTCCTCAGCTATATCGTCACCAAGCGGGGCATTGAGGCGAACCCCAGCAAGGTAAAGACACTGCAAGATATGCCGCCTCCAAGAAAATTGAAGGAAGCTCAGCACCTCACCGGTCAGATAATAACATTATCTTGGTTTATCTCCAAGTCGTTCGATCGAAGCTTGCCTTTCTTCAAGATACTGTGCTGAGCTACCAAGTTCCAGTAGGACGAGGAGTGTGACCGAGCGTTTGAGGAACTAAAAGCATACCTGAATTTGTTGCTTGTATTAGCTAAGCCAACTGCTAGCGAGCCGCTCCGCATCTATCTGTCCTCGACCGAGCACGCTGTCGGCTCGGCGTTGGTCCGACAGAACGGCGAGGAACAACCAGTGTATTTCCTGAGTCATATTTTAAAAGATGTTGAATCCCGTTATACTGGTCTCGAGAAGCTTGCTTTTGCATTAGTCCTTGCCGCTCGGAGGCTCCGCCCATATTTCCTCGCACACACAATCATCGTGATGACCAACAACCCTTTGGGGAGAGTCCTCCTCAATCCAGAGGAGTCAGGACGACCAATCAAGTGGACAACAGAACTCAACGAATTTGACATCCAGTATCAACCCCGAACCGCCATTAAGGCACAATCCTTGGCAGACTTCATCACTGAAGTACAGAATCCCGAGCCCGAAGCCGCTTGGAGGATATATGTGGATGGATCGTCCATTCGGCAAAGAAGCGGGATTGGTATACTACTGATCTCCCCCGAGGAATAGCGGATGCATCTACTCGTTCGGTTGGATTACCAAGCGACCAACAATGAATCCGAGTATGAGGAGCTCATAGCTAGCCTGCAAGCTGCTCGGTACGTCGGAGCCATCAAGGTTTTAATTCACTCAGATTCCCAATTAGCCACTCAGCAACTTACCGGGACATTCGAGATAAGTAACACTCGGCTCAAGCTCTACACAAAAACTTTTGAGAAGTTGAGGACCTACTTCCGAGAGGTCATTATACTGAAGATCCCCCATTTGGAGAACCAGGCAATGGACGAGTTGGCTAAGCTTGTCAGCTCAATATCGCTCGATCGTCATTCAACAGCTAATCGATGTGAGCCTCGAGGGATAGGGGCGTTGACTGCCTTGACCTTCCACGTGCCATTGACCTTCCTCGGGGTGGGTCCCGCCTTACCACCGGATCACCAGTCTAAAAGCCAATTGTACTTGAAGGATCCAGTGCTACACTTGCGAGCAACCGATTGATACAAAGGCTAGTAGAAATCATGATTTGTACCGCGTAACTTTGTTATATACCCAATCAGTCCAAAGGCTGACCAGGCATATTTAAGCTTAGTGTTGCTCTCAATATATAGCCGAACGTCTCTATAGTTGGGCGGGCTTAATAGACTTATCTCTCCATTCAGCACTAAGACATACATACTAAACTCGAACGACCCTGAAGTCGATTGAGCATATGGGGTTCAGTTCTTCACTTTTGCAATATTACTTTCAGCTTATAGATGTCGTCCTACAGTGCAGTACAACCTTCAGTATAAATTAGATCGACACAATGTTGTTCGTACCTATAAGTCCAAGCACCTTGTTATCCAATAATTAGTCCATCATATGTCCGGTCGGTCCTAGAGGTGACTAGACATGCGAGACTTGACTCCTCATTACTTATCATATTTTCAGCATGGGCCTACAAGTATATTGCCAATCAAACTTATGGTCGATCGGACTTATGGGATTCAACTCCTTCAAAGGTATAGTGCTCCTTTTTATGAGTTTGATTGGGTTTTCAAGGCGTTGTTCCTATTTCATATATGAATGCTCAGGGCAACGTAGAAGTATCTATCCGGTCGGACATAGAGACGGTCGGGATACCCCGTTCGTCCAAGTATCTATCCGGACTATATCCTAGGAGACAACATTATTAGGAAATCACAACAAATTATCAGAATAATAGCTATCCATCAGAGAATATTCTTCGGTTATAACATATGCATTCAATGAAACCTTCTTATGAAGGTGATTATACAACTTCTATTATTCTTACGGAGGTTATACAAGACTGTTCATATACATAGAATAAAAGATTCCTTGGAGGATCACTGTACAAATTCTAGATTGTACATCTTCTATTATCCAACATCTCCTAACACCGAATATTTTCTATCGCTTCATTATTGTGGAGGTTTTGAGAGGCGATATAAAGGGGTTCTCTTCTTTGCGAAGGTACTTTTTACATACGACAACATAAGATTATTCTTCATTAACGCTCACTCAATTTTACCGTAGTTTTCCCCTGGGGCGTTGTTACATTATGAGGAGGGGGTGCGACCACCCCCTCTGGAATTTTCAAAAAAAAATATTAATAGTATATATTTGAAAATTTCTCACTGCTATTTTGACTGATCGATTCACTATAGTTTGTCAATAGAAGATTAAAATTGATCACATATTTAAAAAACTCTTGGCCTAAGCTATCCATCGGTACCACTTTTACAAAAAAAATATCGTGACTTGGAATGTTAAATATTAAATTAAAATATATAATAATAAATGAATAAATTAAATGTAGAAAATAAAGTGAGAGTACTAAATTAAAAATTAGATCGGATTAGAACTAAATCCAATAGATAGACACATAGATAATGATTACATTGGTTTAAATCGGGATTTATTTAGTTGAGTTATGACCGAAGAAAATTTAAGGTTTAAGCGAGTTCGATCGATTTAAAATGAATTATGGTAATTTTGAAAAAAATTTATCTTACATTTTTTTTTCTCTCTACGCATACTGCAGCTTTCGTAGTGTCATACGTCATCACTGCTATAGGAATGCTAAATATTATGAGAAAGCGATATTGCAAATGATTTTTTAAATCTAAAACATATATAAGTTTTAGAAATTGACGGATCGTTGTTTCAATTAGAACTTAGAGCTAAGGTTGAAAATTTTAAGTTTAAGATTATTTTTAGCTCCTTAAATTTAAAATTAAATTTTAAATTGTGAAAATCGACCAGTACTAATGTTTGAAATTTTTGAAAATAGCCCCTTGTAATTTACAATCCTGTCTACGCCACTGGTTTTTCTCTACTTTTTCTACTAACTTATGTTAAAGACTCTTTCCCTAATTTTATCCTAACATTCTGTTGACTTTTTATTATAGTGCCCATAAAAAAGTAAAAAAGAGGGTCAGGTGTCATTATCTCTCCTTAGTGAAGTCTTAGTTAGGTCAATAATATCCCTACTTTTTTTATGCACCATCTTCTTTGATTTTTGATAGAATCATAGATACATATTATATTTGATAGAGGCTAAATGAAGAGAATATGGAAATGGCGGTCATCTGATTCTGTTGAGCTAACAATAAGAAAGCTTCTTTATTAATTCCCTCATATTGGCGAGCTCTTCAGTCGACGTGTTGCACTAGTCTTTGTTTTATAAAAAAGAAAATGTGAAAAATAAACTCAACGACCCATACCTGATTGAATTCGATTCAATTGTCGGTGTGCCACGGGCTGATCAATAATTGAACACGCTAAAAAAAATACTATTTTTGTACCAAATTAATTGAATGAAACGCACGTTCTTCAGTTGACCAACAATAACAAAAATTAAAATGTCTGCCGTCTCATCCAGTTGAAGATGAATGTTATTAATATCGATCTCCAATAAACAAACCAAGTTATGACATGATCTAAGAGTATCTCTAATATAAATTTTGTCAAAGGTTTATAAATTTAAAAAATCTTAACAAAAAAGCTTTTATGATGGTGTAAGATAGATTTGAGGTTTTTAATTCAAGAGCATATTTAAATTTTTTAATTTATTTTTTTCTTTTGAATATGGAGCTAATAGTTAATGTGCATGATTAACTCTTTTTAAATAATTTAAAAATAAATTATTTGATAAAATATTTAATTATAATATTTTATTTCATAAATAGTTAGTAATAATTAAATGGTACTTTGAGATAAATTAAAAATATATTTGAGATAAATTAAAAAAATATACAAATGGTTATAATTAAAGTAAATTTATAAGTAAATTAAATATTAAATAAAAATTATAAATGTAATTAAATTAAAAATCATAAATTAATTAATTTATTAATTATAAACTATAAATAAATTAAATTAAAGATGATAATTAATTAAAATATCAAATAAAAATTATATAGAAATATTAAATGAATATGCGATTTATAATATAGGACACATATAAAAATTGTAGGGGATTTTTAATTGTGAAAAGAATAGTAAATTTTTATATTTATGATATTTATGATATGATATTGATGTGACATATTAAAATTTTTAAAAAGAATTTATTGAGAGGTTTAACTATTGAAGATGCTTAAATAATTTTTAGGCTTATGAGATGGTATTAATATGATAAATTGAGAACTAAAAAAATTTATTGGAAATTTTCATTATTAGAATACCCTGAGAGCCGAGCATACCATAGCATAGTAGACGCAGTCCCACGCGTCGCCATCTTACTCGATCAGGTAGTGATACTATGTTCGATCCGCCGCCAACGGACGGACACGCGCTCAGCGCCGACATGGCGTCGACTGTTAATAGCCCGCTAATTGATTCCTTGCCAAACGCCCTGCTTTTGGCTATAAAGCCCCCCCAAAATCTTCTTCCTCTCTTCACATCCTAATTCTCTTCACTGCAATACTTGGACTAATTAGGAGAAAAATGTTTCCTTGCACCATCTCCTCCCCTCCTCTGCGCCACCACCTTTCCCCCAGACTTCTCGTCGGTGGCCGCCGCCACCACCACCACCGCCCCCGTTTCACCTCTAGCAGAGTACCCGCCTTCGGCTGGAACGACAGCGGGAGACTAGTCGACGAGGACATGATTGTGCTACGCAAAAGGATCTACGAGATGAAGATGGCGGAGGCGAGTTATGAGGCGCCAACAGAGTGGGCGGACTGGGAGAAGCGCTACTACACGAGCTACCATGCAAACGTCTGCGAGGTCCTCTGCTTGCTGCAGACCGTTCTCATGAGCACGAGGCCGAGCTTCGCAATCGGGATCGCCGTCGTCATGGCCCTCAGCGTGCCCACGTCGGCGGTCTTCATCTCCTTCCATCTCGTCGAGGCCCTAAGGGCGATTAGTCTCGCCGGAGTAATGCACCTCGGCTGAGATCCGAGTCTCTTTGGATTAATATTGTATTATATTCTGCAAATTAAAACATTAAGATGACTACACGATCAAAAGCAAACGTACGTGCTCAAATCGAAGGAATTCTTTCTTACCTACTAGATCCACTCAAATCTAGGTAAGAGAAGCAGATTGAGAAGGGTGGTTAGTAGTGGTTGATGATAAGGTTTATGATAATGAAAATATTTTCAAACAGATTTGAGGTTAATTGATTTTTTTTTGTTAGTAAAGTAGATTCCACTATCTATTCGAGTGGCGCTTTAGTTGCACCCGCTCAATTTCGCCAAAAGTGCTATGAATCTGTCGGTGTCTTCTAATCTGAGGTCAAGAAATTGGTCGTTTGTTATTTCAAAACCACAAACTTTCTATCTCCCTCCAAAAGTTTCTCAACGCAAGAAAAAAAATTAATAAAAAAAATGGCAATTTTCTCACCCACCAACAGAAAAAAGAGAAATTGGTCGAGATCGCATGTCCCTCTTCCCGCACCCTCAGCTCTCCCCCACCAACGGATAATTCCTCCGCCGTCAGCGGTTCTGGAGATTGGGGCCGTCGAGGAGGACGCTCCTTTACTGAAGAAATTCTGTGACTCTAAAAGAAGATAGTAATTAATTACGATCGGATCAAGACTGTCTATTTCCTAATATTTTTTGTGGACAGAGGATCTGCCCTGTTAATTTACTCGGTCCCATCACTGCTGTTCAACGATTTGATGCCGCGGTGAGTTTCCCGGAGGCATTCGGTTCAAATATCTGGTCTCATTTTTGCTAAATGTATTCGTAACATTCATGAACACATTGGATACACACATCAGGCAAAAAGGATGGAGAATGGTGTGTATTTGGGTCCTGCTGGATCTCTAATTTTCGAGGGCAAATTCTCATGGAAGAATAGAATATTGGCATTCATTTTCAAGAATGTTCGTACAAAGCTCGGACCATTTGGTCCATTGCAAATTGATCTTGGACAAACAGAGAGGGAACCTACCGCCAAAGATCCCTTCTTCATCTGGTTATACATCGACGAGGAATTTGCAGTTGCTCGAGGTAGAGGTGGAGGCATTGCATATTGGTGTAGATGTCGCCATGTGACATAGCTAATTCTCATGCAATGCAGAGCTCTCGAGTGTTGTGGTTGGGAATTGAATTCCGCCTATAATTGCATTATATTTAATGCTAGTTTGGTATTCTTCGTGTATCAATTCGATATCAAATTAATAATGGTTCGTAGTGCTGCTTAAAATTTGGCCAACTCAGGAACATCTGTAGAATTGTTAAATCCTTCCATTTCCACTGTTGAATTGGCTCGCCAACTATACGAAGGGTTAATTCTAGTCTGCCGACTGCATATAAAGGCAATACCCCACCGAATCATCACTTCAATCGTTCCTCTCCTTGCTCTGACTCAGTTCAAATGTCAAGCCTTGGTTATGGCGGACGCTTCGGAGACCCGGATTGATGGGAGCACTCTGGTGGGACTCTCTTTGGCCAGGGCCGGTGTTGAGGTCATTTTCGGGTTGTGGGGATCCCTGTCACGTCTGTCGCCACTCGTGCCATTGGTGTTGGTGTCCACTTTATTGTTGATCCTAGCTGAAACCGGTGAAGATGGCGTGCTGGGTATGTGGTTTTATTGTTGACTATGAGAAGACTCTGAGATAGAGGAAGATGACCTCATGCGCTCCTATCTGGGCAACACTAGAGAGAGCAAATTAAAACATTAGAGTGAGAATCAAGGTGGGGGCCTCTGGCGCAGACACTCCAACACTCAAATCAGAACAATAATCATGTGAAATGTAGAATAAGATGAACAATAGAGCAGTAGTTTGCATATGCGTGAGTTTCTAAATGAAAGAAAAATGTATTTGCCAACAGAGATGATCTCTTTTTATATCACCTCTTATAACTTCCGTAATAATGAGGTGGCAGAGAATGTCTAATGTCAGAATATGTCGAGTGATGGAGTATGTATAGCAGTCATCCTCTAGGCAGAGAAATGTTCCATTGCGTGTATATGCTAGAATAAGGGAATATTCGTCCCCAGGGCGTAGCACAGATGGGAGGTGCATGGTTCTGTGGCTGAAAGGTCCAGGGATCGATCCTCGGGGTGTCACTGCCTGGGGTTAACGTTTCCGCCGTGCACTTTCCACCTGTGTACCTGCATTT
>JBBMJZ010413111.1:7647288-7663323 GCA_037833815.1 Zingiber zerumbet
TTATCTCACTTTCTTACTTAATTTTCCGTTGCACACTTTGTTATTCAAAACAGAAAAAGTCAGTTTTCTAAAACCACGTGATTTACCCCCTCTCAAGTGCGTCTCGATCCAACAAGTGGTATCGGAGCCAAGTTTTGCTCTGAATTGGTGCAACCACCAATTGAGTTGGGGGAACCATTTTTTTTTGGATTTTCTTTGATTTTTCATATCTTAGTTGAATTGGTAGAACTTATCCTTTCAAATAAATATTTCTCGTTCAGTTTCACTCAAAATTGGTGCAACACCACTTGAGTCGTTGACTTATTTTCTCTTTTTCTTTTAAAACACTATTAATCCAAGATCAAATCTTAGTACCTTCTTCTAGTTCTCCTTTTCAGTAAAACAAATGGTCCAACTTGAGGGATTCAATACTACTAGTCCTGCTTTCTTCAACAGAAATAACTTTTTATATTGAAAGAAGAGGATAAAATTTTATCTAAAAATGGATATCGAATAATGATTCACCATTCGACGAAGTTATTTAATCTTCCACTTGTCAAGTATTTAATGCTCAATCTATAATCTATCTGGTCTTCCATTTTCTCAAATATCTGATCTTTATCCTCCTTAAACTTGCATTATTACTCGTGGAATATATGTCAATGAGAAATCAATACAAATCCAAACTTAAAATTTGTCTTTAACAATTCAAAAATAGGCCCGTGAGTATGTACATCAATATTTATTGTTATTAATTTTTACAGTGTACTTTAAAAGTTAAAAATTATGAAAGTTTTTGCACGTTAATGGAACAAACAACACTGTTCAAATTTAAATAAATGTTTTTTTTATGTTCTGTTTTTTTTAAATTTATATAAAAGTACATAATTTTTTTTGGTAAAATTATTATGAATCCTTTGAAATGACTTGGAAATAAACTTTTTTCAGACCATTTCTCTATTTTATATAAAATGGTTGAATGTTAACTTATTTGTATTAAAATGTTAATTTTTTTTAAGCACAGGTGTTTATGTATTTATAACCTTCCTTCATTTGGAGGGGGTCAATCTAGTCCATAAAAAAATGTCTACCAAAAATAAATTCAAGAAACAAAAATAAACCACGGTAAAAACCCAACACTACATTGATTCGAGTCACATGCATTTATTTCTTGTGAAACTGGTCTGCTCATTTACCATCAGATCTAGGAGACTTTAAAATATCAATTTTGGACTTACATATGAGCAGTGGAATGATTGAAATTTTATTTCTGATCAATTGCAAATGATTTCTTACGTTAACACGAGAATGGCATGACAGATAAAAGATATCAAGTGAAGCAATTTGAATCTGTCTTTTAAATTATGTAAGAACACACGCGGTCATGTCCGGCGTTTTTTACCGTTAAATGGTCAACGAGCGAAAAGAATTTTTCTCAAAGGTCCATGAGAAATTAATCTCTGTTCCCATTGTAATAAAACATAAGAATATATAATTATAATAAAAGATGATTATACTCATCCTAAATATCACTCACATCTCGTCTTTAGGTTATGTGAATAGAGGTAAATTACGAAGTCAGCTTATATTCGATCGTCAAATAGCTAGACGTGAGAGAAGTTTTTTTTTCTTAAGGACATGTGTTTATCGAGAATTGATCTCTGTCCTATTATAATAAATTTGGTCAATTGGATACCCATGAGATAAAGACTGATAAGAATTCATTTTATAAAAATTATATAATTAGCAAGCTTAGGAGAATTGATTAGATATGATAAGAACGGTAAGTGTAGCAAAGATGATTATAATTTCTCATATTTTATTCTTAAATTATGTGAAGGAAGGTAACATATAAGTTCAGTTTATAATTAAGGGATAATAAAATGAGTTTTTTTTTTTTTGGACAGGTGTCTTTTAAAAATTAATTTATGTTCTATTATAGTAAAATTATCCTTCCCTAACTAATTGAGTAGTGAAAATTAAGTAAGAACCCATCCAATAAGACAGGTAAGAGTTCATTTTAAAAAAGATAAAATAATTGGCAGGTTAGGAGAAATGGTGAGATATGATGACATTTCATTAAATGCAGTTATAAAATTTCTAATATCTTGCTAAACCATAAGACACGCGGGTCCTTCCAAAGACGTTGTATTCTTAATTGCTTTAAGACTTAACCCTTTGTAGCCGAGGGCCATAGTACAGCAGTAGCATATTAAGGATCTCCAGATCATCCATGCCACGCGTCGAGCATCCATCCAGATTGAAATCGAACAGCCAGCATTTCTCGACGCCCCCAGATGAATCCGATTATATCATTTATCGTTTGGTGACACCTCCTTCTCCACCACAATTTCGCAATCTGAGAAACGGAGAGAGGGACCGAGGGAGTGGGGGAGCGAAGTGTGGATCCAAGGATGAGCTCTTCGACGACGATACGGCGATTGTCGGTGGTCTCGCCAGTACCAGCTGACATTGACATCGCCAACTCCGTCGAGCCGCTTCCTATTTCGCGCATCGCTGAGGAACTCAACCTCGGATCGCAGCACTACGACCTCTATGGCAAATACAAGGCTAAGGTTCAGCTAAAAGCCTCCGGATTCTTATCCGATCCGCTGGCCTTCGTGAATTTGGTGTGTTTTTTTTTCGTCTTTTTCTGAGTTATTGTTCTGTGCTCTCCCTGGTAGGTGCTATTGTCGGTTCTCGACGAGCTTCAGGGATCAGACGATGGGTATTACGTCGTGGTCGGCGGGATCACGCCTACACCTCTGGGAGAAGGGAAGTCTACTACCACGGTTGGGCTCTGCCAAGCTCTGGGAGCTTTCCTTGACAAGAAGGTAACCCCTTTGTGCTTTTTTTTTTTTTTTTTTTTTTTTTTGTCTTCTTCCTATCTTCTCAATTATCTTACTCCCACCGGTCTATGATCTCATGACTGCTAGAAATTTGAAGTAAATCTGGTTGTCTCTCGTCAGATGAAAGGAACTTGAATTGGTTCACAAATCTTTGAATCATCTCATAACTGGTGAATGTGATGACAGCAGCTGGAGTGGTTCTTAGCAAATTTGTCCCATAGCCACGGTAAAACCCAGACATGCCATTCTTTTGGAAGATTTTCCTAACACAATCAACAGCACCAGCATACTGCACTGGAGAGTTCCGAGCATGTCCTTGTTCTTGGAGCTTCGACCGCACAACCTGCGGAAAGAACATGCACACACTTTTAATAGCACAATAAAATTGTTATTAAGATAAAAAGAATACACTCTTCTTTACACATACAGTAGAAATTAAGGTGTGTTAAATTTTCTCACGAACAAAATGACAATTAATTTCAATAAACTTAGTTCACTCATGAAACACAGAATTCAATGTAATATGGAGAGCAGTTTGGTTATCACACCATAGTTTAGCAAATATTGAAATTTTAAGTCTACTTCGATCAAAAGTTGATATATCTGTATTATCTTGCATACAGACTGTGTCATAGCCCCATATTTTGACTTTGCATTGGATCGTGACACAACATTTTACTTCTTGCTCTTCCATGAGACTAAATTTCCTCCAATAAAGATACAAAAACCTTAAATAGATCTTCTATCCATTTTGGAACATGCCCAATCTGCATATAAAAACATTCAATATGAGTGTGCCTATGATTTTCATATACAATACCCAGCCTAGGTGCTCCCTTCAAGTAACACAAAATTTGTTCTAACGTTCCCCGATAATGAATGATTAGAGATGATATAAACTGACTGACAACACTAACTGAACATGCAATATCTAGATGAGTTACGGTAAGGTAATTCAACTTCTCAACCAACCTTCGATATCTCTCAGGATGTTCAAATAGTTCTCCATCTCTCGTGAGGTGCATGTTCTGAGTCATTGGAGCATTACATGGCTTTGCCCCCAATTTTCCTATCTAAGTTAATTAAGTCGAGGACATATTTTCTCTAATATAGAAATATACCTTTTTTACTCCTTGTAACTTCAATATCCAAAAAATACTTTAGCACCGCTAAGTTTTTTTTTATAAAACTGAGAATGAATAAAATATTTAAGAGATGAGATTCTCATAGTATCGCTTTGATGATAATCATATCATCCACATAGACAACTAATAAAATAATATCAGCTCCTGACTGCTTGTAGAACACAGAATGATCAGACTAGCTTTTCATCATACCAAACTTTAACAACCTGACTAAATTTTCCAAACTAGGCACGAGGACTCTATTTTAAACCATACAAAGATTTTCATAGACGACAAACTTGCCCTGACTCCCCTTGAGCAACAAAATCAGGAAGTTGCTCCAAATACACCTCCTCTTGAAGATCACCATAAAGAAAAGTATTCTTAATATCAAGTTGATATAAATGCTAATGATGAGTAGCAGCCTTTGAAATAAACAATCGAACATATGTCGTCATTGTAACCGGAGAAAAAGTGTCACAATAATCTACCTCATAGGTCTGAACATAGCCTTTAATAACAAGACAGACTTTTAATCTAGCAACTGGCTCATTCGGATTGACTTTAACTACGAATACCCATTTGAATCCAATAACCCGTTTCCCTAAAGATAGATCGACCAAGTCCCAAGTGTCATTATCATCTAAAGCATTCATCTCCTCTATCATTGCATCTTTCCAACCATGATGAGATATGGCTTCACGGACGGTTTTAGGAATAGAGAATAGAGATAGAGTCAAGTGAAGCAATAAAAGAACAAGAGGAAGTTGGCAAACCATTATACGAAACAAAAGAAGTAGGATAAGTAGACATTTACCTTTGCATAGCGCAATAAGAAGATCATCGCTCGGGAATGGATCTAGATCTGATGACGAAATAGTAGGTGCAAGACATGAATCAAGGGGTTAACGCTTGGAATAGACTTGAATAATAGGTGGCTTGACAAGAATCGGTTCCAAGACTGGTGTAGAGGATGTGACATAATACACCAATAAATCATCCTCCTCCCTTTGACGAGTTGGAATAAGTGGTGTATCTTCCATAAAGGTAACATCAATTAAGGTAAGATATTTGTTAATATTGGGACAATAATCTATAACCTTTCTGAAGACAAGAATAACCTAGGAAGATACACTTCAAAGACTTGGGATTTAATTTGGTGACATGTAGACGAACATCTCGAACAAAATAAGTGCTACCAAAAATCCTAGGGTTAACCAAAAACAACTCATTGGGGAAAAAGGACTTTGTAGGGTATCTTACCATGAAGAATTGTAGATAGCATGCGGTCAATGAGAAAACATGTAGAAACTGCATCGGCCCAAAAAGGTTTGGGAACATTCATATGAAATAAAAGGAGTCATGCAGTCTCAAGATGTCTATTTTTATGTTCAACCATACCATTTTGGGATGGAGTATCAACACATGAGGTTTCATGAAGCATGCCGCTTTGATTTATATAAGATTGGAATAAACTCGACGTATATTCCTTTGCATTATCACTTCGCAAGTATGAATAGACGAATTGAACTGAGTTTTAACTCAGCGCAAAAGACATGAAATAAAGAAAATAACTCTGAACGATTTTTCATTACATATAATCAAGTTACACGAGAATAATCATTTACAAAAGTAACAAAATACCTAAAATCAGGTTTAGACAAAATAGGACAAGGATCCCATATATCAGAATAAACTAATTCAAAAGGAATAGTAACCTATTTATTTACTCTAGGACTTGTACTAAGACGATGATGTTTTACAAACTGACACGACTCACAATCTAATGAAGATACTTTACCATATTGTGGACACAACTTTTTGAGCAAAGGGAGAGATGGATGTCCCAACTTACAATGAGCTTCGAAAGGAGAAGTGACACTCAAGCAAGCAAAAGAGTTTGGGAGCAGTGTGTTAAAAATATAGAGGCCTCCAGACTCATGTCCTTTACCAATAATCTTCTCCGTCAAAAGATCCTGAAATAAGCAATGCTCAAGAACAAGCAAGATGCAACAGTTAAGATTACGAGTCGGTTGACTAACAGAGAGTAAAATTAAGGATAAATTAGGTAGATGTAAGTTAAAGGATGGAGAAAGCAAGGGGGTAGGATTGATAGTGCTAGACGCACGAACATAAGATGAAGACCCATCAGCTAAAGTAACAGGAGTGTTAGCTTAGGAAAGAAAGTAGAAAAAAGACTAGAATTACTTGCCATATGATCCATGGCACCAGAATCAATGACCCATTTGGAGAATGGGGAAAGAAGCCATGCATTTTGTTTGCCTGAGTCGACAATGGCAGTGACAGAGGAAGATGAAGGCTTGAGTGATTCCTGATATTTTGAAAACTTGGCAAATTCATTTGTAGAGATGAGTACTGATTTATCAGAGACATCATTAGTGGATGCAATATGGGCCAAGTGTTTTTACTGATGCTTATACTGAAGCTTTCTACACTCAAACATCGTATGACCTGACTTACGACAGTAGTTGCACATAATACCGCTCGAATTCGGCATTCGAGCTTCAAAGTCCTGTAAGCTACCACCTTTATTTCCACTGCGGCTAGTCGATCTTCCAGGCACATAACTAGTATTGCGACTCACTAAAGCACTACTAAGCGGAATAGGTGCAATACTTTCTACGGAGAACACAATTAAATACATAAGAGACCTTAGAACCAGAGAGAACTTGTGACTTAGCAGACTCAAATTCAGATGATAGACTGACAAGGAAGCTCATGATAGCCATTTATTCTTGTTGGCATTGTTGAACCTCCACATCAGGGCTAAAAGACAATAACAAATTAAGCTCCTCACATGTCTTCTTGAATACCATAAAATAATTGATCTGAGGCTGATTTTGTTTTTCTACACCGTCAAATGCTTTACAAACATCATACATGTGAGAGATTCTCTTTTACAGAGTACAGAAATTCCAAGTAATTTATTAATTCTTTAACAAATTCATAGTGATTGATCAAACTAATTACCTCAATATCAATACAGTTCTGAATTTGAAGGAATAAACGAGCATCCTCTCTACGTCATGTATGCTTCGAATCATCTTGAGGAGGGTCATCGATTAAATGGCCACCTTTGTCAATACTTCATAGATAAAGAAGAACAGTCTTACTCTAATCCAAGTATTTTGAACCATTTAGCTTATAGTCCATGATCTTAGACATTACAGACACCACATTCGTTACAATAGAAGGATTATTTTCGGCCAAAAAAAAAAATTATCCACAAGGAAGTCAATTCTTTACCCAAGGAAAATACAAGCCAATCATGGCAGCGAACAGAGGAGGCGAAGGAGAGGGCTTTCTTCTCTATTCCAGCAAGTAAGGGAGCAGTAGGTTGTGAGGGATTTCTAACAGACGGCAGCGATAGGTTCGGGGTGCTTCGGCAATTTTGAAGACCCTTATGGTTCGAGTTTTGGCAGTTCTGGTGCTTTGGCAGCAGCAACTCTGAATCTGCTTGATCTGGCAGCTTTGGCAGAGGTTCAAAGAAGGATGAAGGCAACAGTAGATGGTACAGTGTCTTCTTGGAGAGGAGGAGAAGCAGGACGAAGAAGCAGAAGAAAGAAGCAAGACAAAGAGTCGTACGATGATGTCCTTCTTTGAGCAGGACAAAGAAGCAGCAGAATCCAAGTGAACGCCGATGACAAAGAGCCCTAGGTCGCCGCCGAAAGTAGATCACAATAGATGAGAGGGACTTAAATTCTAAGGCTATAAATGAACCAAGCGTTCATGAGCAATCTTGGTGTTTGGCTTAGTAAGAACTTGTTTATATTCGTTCAATATACACAAGATTAATTAAACAAATAAGCTTGAAGAGCTCGTTCAGCTAAACAAACAAGCTTGAACACATATGTGTTTAGCTTGTTAACGTTCGAGTCATATTCATTAATACAACTCTTTTCAATATGCTGAATAAATAATAAAATAAAATAAATAAATAAATTTAAATTATCAAGCTCAAAAACCAATCAAATAACTAAAAGTTTCAAACAATCAAACAACCTTGAATTAAGAGTTCGATATCATCTAAATGAACCAAACTCGAACCAAACTCAAGTCAAGCTTGAATTGAGAGCTCGATGCCCAGGGCATAGCACAAACGGTAGACGCATGACATCTCTAACATAATGACCAGGGGTCCATTCTCAGGAACTGACGACCTGGGGTTTATTCCACCATGTGTCTGACGCCTCTGTACCTGCATGTACCTCCCTCCATATCCGTGGGGCCGGCACTAGGGGGTCGTTAATGTAGTGGATCTACATTTGAATTGAGAGCTCGATAACATCTAAACGAACGAAGCTTAAGTCAAGCTTTAAACAAGCTCAATCTCATAAAAATTAAACCAAGTCAAGTTTGAATAATCATTTCAAAAGCTTGGTTTATTTTAAGCTCAGCTCAGCTCGGTTACTTTATCAAACAAGCTTAAACACCCCAAAGCTCAGTTTGGCTTGGCTTGTTTATAGCCCTACTAAATTCCCATTAAATCGATAGGAGATAAAGCCCAAGATCAGTCCCTTCAAGCGACGACTCCAAGGATGAATTAGAGACAGAGCATAATCCCTTCACATGAACAAGAAGGAGAAAAAGAGCTAAGGAGGTGGCGACGAAGGCTACAGGAGACGAGGAAGGAGGTGGCAACGAAGGCTACAAAAGATGATCGACAAAGAGAGTGATGCGATGGGTTCGTGATGGAGAAAAAATAAAGCGTCAAAGAAAAGGACAAAAGACAAACAAAGAGAGGAGAAAATAGCAACAAAAACCTATTTTACGGCTCTGATATCATGTTATTAAGATAAAAAGAATACATTCTCTTTATTGAATAATGAGGTATATTTATATACAAACTAGGGGTATATTTTAAGAAATTATAATTAGGCTAATTGATAATTTTATATATATATCCCATGCTGTATCAGACTCTGTTAAGGCAGAAGATTGGTAGACTGGTGTGTTGATTTGCTAACTAGATTATAGTGCAACTAAACAGTCAAACCCGAAGGGGGAAATAGAAAATCTTAGGACCTAAGGCTATTATTGATCAATGGAAGGAAACAAGACATCTTCTAGTAAGCAGGTAGTTTTTCAACTTTAAAGCGGATGTTTGCACATTACACATTCCAGTAATATGCTAAATGTACCTCGTGAGGATAAGTCATTGTGGAGGCAAGAACCTTAGATAGCGAAGAAGCAATGGCCACATTGCCAGCACTGAGCTTATCCACAGATGTATTGCCTGGGAACAATCAAGTTTAGAACAATATAATTAAAAAAATAACAAACAGATAGATGAAGGTAGATTATACCTCTATTTCCCAAGTAAGATTTTATATTTTCATATACTGGAAACTGTATGGCTACATGGCTAATACCAGCTAAAGCAGGAAGGAGACCACTGCAAACAGAGAAGAAAAAAAAGATGCCAAGATCATGTTAATGGAGATCCAAAAGGAAAACACGAATTAATTACATAAGATGAGGCTTCTCACCTGTATAGCCCACGTATACCTTCTTCTCGGGAAATCCTTCTAAGTGCAGAGATTATTCCTCTATAAGGAATTATCCCAGGCCTCATCCTCTGGGTCTAATGGCACAAAAGTATCAAATATAAAAGCATTGTTATCAGAAATTACCTCCTCAAGTTTAACCAAGTTTGGTAAATAGTGGGACATAGATAATGCTGCCAACAAAGTGAATATTTGGATTTTCTCTAGAAGTGTAAAATAAACAAGAGAATAACATACTTGAAGTCTAGTTTTAACAACCCACAGTGGATTTGTTACAACTGTGGTTGCAACTCCTGCACCAGAGGCAGCAATAATGTTAGCTCCAACTGAAAGTGGTTTGTCAACATCAGCTGCATCTGAAATTTCAGACATTTAGTTAAATGGCACTGAATCATTTTTTTTTCCTTTTTTGCCAATCTAATATCTACTTTTCTAGGAACAATTCCATAATAACAAGGATCTAACTATAAGCAAAAAACTGGAGAAGGAAGTTTTACACAAACCATGTGAATGAAGTAGGCCTTTGAGCTTATTATAAACCGTAAAATATACCTGAAGATGATGTTAAATTGCTAGTAAGGATGTCAGGTCTTAAAAAAAAAGTTAAATGGAAACCAAAAATAAAACATCAAAGAATAAAAAGAAGACGCATACTTTCCTTATTTTTCAGATATTTCACTTGAATAGAAACTTTTATATCTTTAAGCCCAGGTATCCAAGTATTTCTACCTTTCATTCACCTAGAGGTGGCCAGCCGGCCAGGCCCCATGCAAGTTTCCCATCGACCACAAGGTAAATCCGGGAAGCTTGGATGGGCCACGAGGGATGGCCCAACAACACAAGTGGTTCGAGTGCCGCAGGCGTTTATTTACACTACGTGAGAATCAAACACTCATTGCTTGGGAAACCTGTTTGTCTGCTTACCATCGCACCAAGCCCCGGGGGCATTATAACATGATGCACTAGAAACTTCATACTCTAAGTTGTTGATTTTTGCAACATTTAAATCAAATCCAAAGCCAAATTTAATGGAAACACGGTAACGGCTCACTTCATTAGTAAAAAAAAAATCCTAAACCAAATAATTTCTCCATATTGCAAATTTCAAAATCCTCTCCATGAAGACAGTTATGCATTATTCATTCATTCAACTATTAATACCTACCAAACCACATGATCACATGCAAGAAAAGGAGGAACCATCAATATACAAAAAGATTAGTAGCTGCTTTTATACCACATTCTAAAGCCAAGCAAAAAAGCACACTGAATTGGGAGGAAATGAATGCTGTTTTTTAGTGATTTTCAAACAAAGGCATTATTTAAATGTAAAATTGACTGATCATCTTTGGTGTATCATCTTTAAAATAATGATCATTGACCAAAGTGAAATAGAAAGTAAATTATTATTCCATATCACAACCACTGGCAACTATATTTATCTGGATCTACGCTCATCCATATAAAGGTCATTACACAAGCCCACTGTATAAGGAACAAGGAAGATAAAGAAGCTTATGTACTTACTGCCCAATTTGGTAGCAGTGCCAGGATTGTAGGAGAAAGTCCATGATACATTCCTCTAACTCCTTCTTTTTTAATTATCTCTTCTAGGCTTGAAATGATAATGCCTCCTAATTTGAGCGAAAGAAATCAATTGCTTGGCATTTCCGAGTAATGCATTTGCTGGATAAAAGGCAAATGATAATATAATTCAAATAGGAGTAGCTGGTTTTTTATTGATCAACCAGATTAAGAGAATACAAATTAGAAGAGAAACTATTAAATGGAGTGGCAATAAAGACTAATTCAGAGAATGGAAGGTAACATGATAATTTGTAAACTGCAGGAAATCATGCAAGGTGCATACTTTTAATCTATGTAGATTATGTCAGTAACATAATCTTGTGTGGCCATAAACCTATCTAGATACTTATTCTTGTTAACTGTTGTCCTTAAAAGAGGCAAAGGCAAACAAAATTTATTAGGACAAACTATAGTTGATCTCTTAATATAAATTCTTAGTATATACTAATATCTCTATGTTTCTAACACTTAACAAGTTAGTGCCTTGAAACCTATCATCATGTAGTGTTTGTCCCAACAATTTGAGGACAACTAGATGGATCTTGTCCCTTTTATCATATAATTTACAAATGTCCTGATTAATAATTCATAGATGTTTCATAAGAAAGCCTGCATCAAATCGATGATATAAATGCCTTCCATATTCATTACAATAATCAATGGTTGTTCATCACATAAAGAACTTTGATGTGCATATCCTTAAAATGGATTTGGCTTGAGACATCCAAATAAAATAGATTGGATACGTGTTTCACATACTTTGTTCTGTACCTAAGCTAGGAAGAAGTATCTAAACAGAAAACATCAGTGCATACCAAATAAATAACAGAAGGAACAATAACAGAGAAATCCAAACAGAAAACATCAGTGTATACCCCGGCGAGAAGACTCTGCGAGCGTGGGCAATCCATGCACCTGGAGCCTGGTCTTGATAACGTCCAGCGGGCAGACAAACGTGGCCGCAATCATCCCTGTCATCAATCTCCCTCTTAAACGAAAAAATCAACAAAAGGGATCAAAATAACTACAAGAAACCCAATTGCAAACCCTCACAAGACGGTCAGACATCAAACCCTAAACTCACACACAAAAAAGAATGAGACATAACAGTTTTTTGCAATCAAGAGCCACACTTGCATATTCTAATAAGGAAAATATAGCATCATAATGTGAAATCACTCCAAAAAAACCCCCCAAAAAAAAAAACTAACTAAAATTTGGAACAACGGAAAGGGGATAACCAGCGGAGGCCCCAGCGAAGGCATTGCAGAGGAGTTCGCGAGGTGTCGGCTGGTGGAATTCACCAGGCATGATGGTCGAACCTTCGACGTAGCGATCCGCACAAGATTTCAATTCGCTGCACCAGAACGAAGATTCTGCTCTAGAAGACAAGATTTAACCAACTCACGGAGCGAAATTCAACAGCTTTTCTTTCATCGCAGCGGATGAAACAGATTGAAGGCTTGAAATCAACCAAGATTTTGGCTAGCGTACGCGATGCCGCGGAGAAGAGTAGACGAAATTCGTGAGTTTTTTGATCGGGGAAAAATGACGCAGCCTCTCGTTCAGGAGGAACTTCGAGTGGCTGTCATAAGTCGTAACATAACATGAAAATTAATAAAACGCAAAGGAAAATTAAATTTCAAGTTTAAAAAATTGTCACCTATTTTTAACCTAAAATTAATAAATAGTTAGGTGGTAGTTTTATGATTTTTATTTTTTAGAAAGTAATAAAATCAATGATATTGAAGTTACAAATTTAGAAATAAATTATTTTTTATATAAAAAAGCAAAATATAAATATTCAAAAATATATAATACTTTTAGTCAAACATGGTACATTATTATTTTAAAGAATCTATACTTTCAAAAAATATATAATACTTTTAGTCAAACATGGTACATTATTTATTTTAAAGAATTTATTTAATGTACATTTATGTTTGTTGATGGAGGGAGAAAAAAAATTAAAGATTTGGTTGTGAGGCAAAGATCGTTACTCTTCTCCTAGTGTATCACTCGTCCCATGGTAATTAAAAGTGAAATTTATCATCCCAATGGTCCCAAAATTTTATACTTTTACGATGTGGATAAATCATATGATTAAGATGAAAAGCTTATTATTGACAGTGGAATGGAGTAGGAGGAGAGAATGAGAAAGGCTTGAATAATGACGCGAGCACATAGAGATTTGCTTTATTTAGAAGATATTTAGGACTTGTAGGTGAGACGTCCTTTAAGGGAAAAAAAAACAATATAGGACGTCCTATTAAAGGAAATAAAATTTAGAGGCACCCTTAATTTTTTTTATTTCCACTGAGCACCCTGTACTTTTTAATTACTAAAAAACTGTCCGTGGAAAAAAAAAACTCAAATTTCCTTCTCTTCAAACTCTCCTCGTTCCATATTAATCTTTGAGATTTGATCTTTTTATTTATTCCCTTAAATGTTTCACAACTTTACTGCACTCCTATAAGCGAAGTTTTAGAAGTTTGATGTTAATATTTTGAAAATATAATCAATTTGACTCATTTTCAAAATCCTAACTAAAATTATCGCCTATAAATTGATTAATCATCCCAATTTTCACTCGGAATTTAGATAGGAGAAAACAAAATAATACAAAGAAAAAAACCTATTGTTATTATATAAACTCTCATAAACACGTAGAGATTTCAGATTTAATGTAAAATAAATCTTCATATTATTTTATATACTAATCTATTGAAGTGAAAGATGATAACCTACATTCAAGACAGTCCAATATCATAAGTCCCCTGATTAAATACATACATATAAATTACGAAGAATATTTTACCCTAATACTTTTTATACAGAAAGATTATAGAAATAAAATGATAGTAAAAGATAGTATTTAGATCGTGGATTTGAGAATGACAATTTAGGAATGATTTCTAAATTTATAGGAATCAACAAAACCCATATAATTAGGTAAATTTCATTTCTATTCTCATTCTCATCCCACATTACTATCAAACTCATATTCATAGTTATTCCAGTCATTTAACCAAACTCTAATTTTTCTGAAGGTAAACCTTCCCTTTGTTTTTAATTTTGCTGGTATTTTTAATATGGCAAGGGCAACTTACGGTTTATGTTGAGGTTGGGTTAAAAAAAATGATAAACTCAGTTTGCCTCATTAACTATTCCTGGGTGACCAGTTCGGTCTCACGGAAGTTTTCCACCGGTCACCAGGGTAAATCGGAAAGCACGTCGATGACCAGCCCAGAAACCCAGCATCTTTTGATTACGCTTCCTATTTAGAATTTTTTTAAAAAAATATACTATAGCTGAGATTAAATAATATATATCTGAATCTGAATATCCTACCCTTGCATCGTAACTCAGAGGTCTTGAAGTTAGGTTAAAAGATTCAAGAGAAGGGCTTATATATTGAGATTTAATATGGTTTTTGGGTATACAAGATACTCAAAATGATTCAGGCGCCCAAATATACGTAGGAGACGGATAAAAATCGGGTACCGCCCAGCATTCGCGACTGTCACGGTGGGGCCTTCGTGTGCCTAGTTTTTTTATTTTGTGGTGCCCAGAGTACAGGTCGATCTAACCCAAACTGCCACCTGTACTCGACTTCGACCGCCGCAGGCGGAACCAACGGCGCAGCCGCCACCGCACCGCACCGCACAGCGCGGCGCGATCCCAACGCTCCATTCCTCCCGCCGTACGTCGCCCATCCACCCACCTCAGCACAACTCGACAAAAACCCTCGCTCCAAAACTTGCCCCGCTTCCCTTCCCTTCCCTCCCCTTCCCTCCTTCCTCTTCCAATCCCCTCCGCTCCTTGTCCGTTTCGCCCACCGACGCTACGTCCCACTGCTTCCCTCATCCCTCGCCATGGTCTTTCTCGCCGAGTCGTCCTCCCGAATTCAGCGCTCCCTCGGCCGCTCCATGCGCACCCTCCGTTCCAACCTATTCCGCAACGATCCGCCCGCCGGCGCTTCGCCGCAGGCGGGCTCCGCCACCGTATCAGAGAATTTGACGGACTCGCTCGTCGACTTCCAGCTGCAGCAGCTCGCCGTCGGCCCTCTTTGCGGTTCCGATGCCAAGTCCGCCGCCTCTTCCGCCGAATATGTTTCCGAGATTCTCGAGCTATCGCGGGATTTCTCTGACTGTTCCGGCTTCAGCTCGGATATATCCGGCGAGCTCCAACGGCTCGCCTCTGCGCCACCCGCGGAGGCGCAGCCGAGCCCCGCGGCGTCCGCCGCCCCCGATGCTGAGGCGTACGAGTTCGTGTTTGCCTTGTCGTCGTTATCGTTGGAGGTCATCGAGAGCGCTTCGGTCGAGAGCATTGAGCGGGTGGTTAGCGCGTGCGTGGAGGCGCTTGGGGCATCGTCCCCGGAGTTGAAACGGGCAGCGACAGCGGGGATACAACTCTTGGCGAAGCACCGGTCGGACTTCTGTGCGCTGATCGGGGCATCGGTGTCCATTCCGGCGCTGGTGCCTATGTTGAAGAGCATCAACCCTTCGACGCAGGAGAGCGCGGTGACAACGCTTCTGAATCTCTCGCTAGAGGAGGAGAACAAGAAGCCCATCCTACCGTGGTGGCTATCAAGCCGATGGTATACATGCTGCGGACGGGGACAGCAGTGGCTAAGCAGAATGCTGCCTACGCACTGCTTAGTATGCCGATGATCGAGGAGACCCGGGGGGCAGTCGGTGCCTGCGGGGCGATTCCGCCGCTGGTGTCTCTGCTCGTGAGTAGTTCGAGCTGGGGAAAAAAGGATTCCCTAGCTCCACTGGTGGGGTTGGTGGGGGAACGCAGCGGCGGCACAGCCGAGAAGGCGCTGGTGGTGGTATGAAGCCTAGCTTCGGTGCCGGAGGGGTAAGGATGCGGTGGCGGAAGCGGGAGGGATCCCGGTGCTGGTCGAGGCAATGGAAACCGGACCAACAACTGGGAGAGAGTTCGTCATGCACGCGTTGCTGCAGC
>JBBMJZ010413111.1:7663423-7675323 GCA_037833815.1 Zingiber zerumbet
CTTGTGAAGCGGAGTATGTAGCTGCGACTTCATGTGTTTGTCATGCTGTTTAGCTCAAAAATTTATTGAATGAGTTAAGTTTACCACAAGAAGAGGCAACCAAGATTCGAATTGATAACAAGTCTACAATAGCACTAGCAAAAAAATCTAGTCTTCCATGATAGAAGCAAGCACATCGATACGCGCTTTCACTATATCAGAGAGTGTATTACAAGAAAAGAGGTGCAAGTATAATACATAAAGTCTCAAGATCAAGTTGCTGATATTTTTACCAAGCTACTCAAATTTGAAGACTTCATCGAGATGCGATATTTGTTCGGAGTCACAAAATCAAGTTTAAGAGGGGGTGTTGGAAATTAAACTTGATTTTTTTTAGATACAAGTTGTTGATAAAATTTTGTGGAGATAGAATAGATGAGCTATCAATCAAGATAGGGATAATAATTTCGTAGAGATAAAATAATAATAATAAAAGAAAAAGTTATGATTATCTAAATTTTGATGCTTATCCAATAAGCCTATAAATATATGTACTCTTTTTTTCATGAATGTAGCAAGTTGAGTGTTTTGTTTTATTCTCCTCCTCTTCCACATTCTATCTTCTATAATCCCTTTATTTCTTCTCCATTAATTCTTTTTCCAACACAAGCTTCCTCTTTAAGCTTCAGCATTTTTTTTTATCGGGATGAACTTTAGTTTTCCTGTGCTTCCTTACCCCTGTCACTTTACCTTTACGCGGTATGGGCAGGGAGTTATTTCCTACACCGATCGGCCACACCTTCGTGTCAGAGGCATGCTTTGACACACCCTACTCTCTACCTGCCGTAGACAATCAAGGGTCAATCCCTAAGTGCAAAATGATGGTCAGTCCCTTAAGGTGGTGGACACCCTATAATAAAAGAAATATCTTTCTCGTTGTTGGCCTCCAACTCGGTTGACCACCACAACTCCAATGAGAGTTAACGAGGAGGGGAGACAGGGCAATGGATAGAATCGGACTGCATGGGAGAAATAGTCTCCACGAACACAACTTGATAGAGTCCCTTGATGGACTATTAGATATGGTAAAAAAGGTGAAATCGTTCACCCCAGCGCTCCCGCCGTACCTGACCCAAGGCCACCTTGATGGACTATTAGAGAACAAGGCACTACTGGATATAGTAAGAGAGAATAGTCGGGGGAGGGGATGGAACCCAGGGGAGATATTCTCATGAGAGGTGCCCTTATTGGTCTGGGTGATAGGCTACAGACATTCTCTAGCGGGGATGCTCCTGTGCCATCAGATTGTTTAGGGGATGCTCCCAAAGAGGACATTCCCAATTCTTACCTCCAAATTAAAGTCTATGAGAACCTAACCTTTTTAGGAATGTACCCAACAGAGTTGTTCGTAATTCTTGTCTTTAGAATCCATGAAGACTTGACCTTTCTGGGGATATGGGTTGTTCTCATTCGAAGTCCATAAGGACTTGACCTATCTGGGGATGTACCCCTAGTGGGGTTGTTCTCAATCCTTGCCATAGGAGTCCATGAGACTTGGCCCTTTTGGGGATGTACCCAGCAGGGTTGTTCCCAATCCTTGCCTTCAGAATCCATGAGGACTTGATCTTTCTGAGGATATATCTAATGAGATTGTTTCCAATTCTTTCCTTCGAAGTTCATGAGGACTTGACCTTTTCAGATATATACCCAGCGAGGTTGTTCTCAATCCTTACCTTCAGAGTCCATGAGGACTTGACTGTAGGATCATAAAGCGCTAGAGGGGGTACTCGTGGCTAATTCGTTCATTTAAGTAAATACGTAGAGGAATAACGAAAGAAAAGAAAACACAACAATGCTAACAAGTCCAAGATTTTACTTGGTTCGGAGCCTGTGACGACTCCTACTCCAAGACCCGCACGCAAGAGTGCTTTCGATGGGCAATCAATAATCAATCTGAAACAATACAAAATAGTTATAGTTGTAGTACAAGTAACTTTTAAATAAAACAATACCGACAACTTTGTATGAGAAAATCTTTAGAAGAATCGTTGTCGGAGCTTTCAGGCATTGTGGAAGCGTTTTTGAGCAGTTCGAAGAAGCGGAAGTCGTTCGTTGTGTTGTACTGAAGCTCTTGGTCGAAGTTGCTTATATAGGCTGTTCCGGGCACCCGGAACCCCTCTGGGCGCTTGGACCACGTGGCTTGGCCACTCCACGAGCTCCACATCAGCTTGGCAATAACTTTTGAGTTCTGGGTGACTGGACCGACTCCAGGCGCCCGGACCAGCTCGGGGCGCCCAAACCAGCTCGGGGCGCCCAAACCAGCTTGGGGCGTCCGGACCCCTTCCGAGCGCTCGGACCAGCTTTCTCCAGCCCCTTATTTTCTGTAAAATAAAATTAGTCCAGATATAAAATAATATATAATATGAGATTTTGATAGCCTTTGACTGTCTGATTTTGACTTTGAGTTTCATCGAAACTTTAGGTCGAGCTGATGCCTACTATTCCTCTTCAGAGAACGCGTCCTCACCTACTTCTCTCAGGAGAGTTTATCTATTGTCAAATTGATCCTTCAATATATAGCAAGTCTATGAATCCTTTGGCCAAGACTTGGATCTTGTGATTGTGGATATAATGGAGATGTTTGTGAAATTAAAGTGAGATATATACAATGGACCCAAAAATTATATACAATGGACTTAGTGGCCTACTTTGCTCTGACTGTCTTGTTCACACAAGATATGTTCAATATGATGCACTGTCATGCTTTTCGACAAACACTTCATTCCCATGACCTTGATAAGTCAATAAGCTTTGTATTTGTCCCATAAACCAAAAAGAGCAGCATTGACACCTACTAGTGTTTGACTTGGAAAAGCATGAGATGATTCATTACAATTCCCTTACAGACAAAAATATTCCACGAAGAATTTTTTTTAAAAAACTGTAAGTAGTTATGGTTTAAACCTTATAGGATAGTGATGCTCGTCTTTAGGGGTGTAATTGAATCGAGTCGAGCTGAACTCTTGAATGTTTGAGTTTGACTGATTTATAATCGAACCGAGTTCAAGTTTTATTTACCGAATATATTCACGGCTCACGAACTTATTCGAACTTTTATTGAGCCTAAACGAACTTAATAAATATAAATTATAAATTTAAATATTCATTAAAAACTAATTATATATTTAAATTATAATATTCTTATTAAAATTTATAATTTTATTCTAATAAATAATTTTAATATATTTGTCTATACTTTTCATAAATAGGGTGTAAAATCTATAAATTCAATATCAAAACTATTATTATTTTTATTTAAAAGTTGATTTATGACCTTAACGAACGTGTTCATGAGTTAACAAGCCGAGTATTGTGAAACTTGAATTTGGTTTGTTTATCTTAACGAGCCTCATTAAATAAGCTTTTATCAATTCGAGTTTCGAATAGCTCACGAGTGACTTGATCTATTTACAACCCTACTCATCTTTATGATAAACTGGAATATTTTTTAAGATTGTAGATTCCTTTCTTTAAAAAGATGGACAAGTCATATTATGGTAATTAACACCCTAGATTAGGGGACATGCTGATAAGTCATATTTTATGATGACAAAAGATAAATACACAATACGTGAAGTGAAGGGTCCCAAGACAAACTCCTCGTAAGTCATTACATAATCATAATTACCAAGTTAGTCTGCATGGGCCTGTACTAAAGGTTTCTAAATTCTTTCCAACAGATTGACTTTGCATATTTTGTATTAAAATATGTTGAGCAGCTCTTTTATGGAGTAAACACAAAATTCAACAACCAAAGGACAATGAGAAACTTTATATTTGCAAATAGCAAACAAGATATTCCAACAAGGAGATTGGAAACTTTGAACGTGCCAATACCCTAGTTGTAAAAATTTAAATGCATACTTAGGAAGTCGAAGGTGTTAAGATGTCCATGATAATGATTATGTGATGTTCATAACTACATTATTTGACAATATTATAGTTCTATAGATTTATTCTCTTTCTGACTGACTTAATGTGTACTTGCAATACTTGTTTGGGTAATGCTTCCAGACGATTGTCAATTGAAGTAGATTGGATGGTTTTCATTTTCATCATTTGTGAGGCGCTGGGAATCACCTTTTGCCATAACTAGTAGGTTACACTAGTTATAAGTGTAACTAGTGATTGGTTTGCAATTGACTAGTATGGAATCAATTAACTAGTGGGTTACACTTTTTTTTGTTTCTTTGTATATAAGTGCTACAGTCTCCGGAGTTATGGTGTCACGGTAGGACATTCAGGTTGTCTCCTAGACACCCGTAGTTTGAACCCCAGCTACGGTGTATTTGCAGGAATTTTTTCTCCAAATGAAGGGCGTAATCAAAGGATACTGGGTTTCTGGGCTGGCCGCCGCGTGCGCTTCCCAATTTATCCTGATGGTCGATGGAAAACTTCCATATGATCAAACCGATCGATCACCTCTAAATATAGTCAATGAGATTAACTAGAATTATCATATTTTTTATATAAATGCTACAACTATATATTGACGCATACATGTTTACTAGAATTTACAAAATTTGATTAACAGATAAGAATTTGTTAGTTAATTTCGGATAAACGATGTAGACCATTAAACGGAACATAAAACATACAAGACTTTTATTGTGAGAAGAACACCCCTTAGACGTCTATGACTCCCTACAAAATTATTCATCTCTTCTTGTCGTCCCATCCCCTAACTTCCTCACCACTTCTTTAGCTTTTTTATGGACTTCCTCTTCTCGACGTCGTATCCTTTCAACATGGTCTAAGGTTGATTTCTCTCTTCGAAGAGCATCCTCCACTCTATGGCCTAGCCTTTCCACCTCTTCAGAGTTTGCATCGTATATTTGGACGGTATTTGCCACTGCTTGCCCACACGAATGCTTCAACGCCTCAACCTAGGCAAAGGCGATGTGTATCTCAATTTCGCCATCCAACGACTCACTTGCTATTGAACTTAGTATTGATCGGCGATAAGCACGCTGCATAGATGAATAATGAGGGGTTAATTAAAAAAATTTAAAGTTTACAATAGAAGCATTCGCTCACTGATATGTGTATTTCATATCTGTTTTATCATTGTTTTGCATACATTTTGTTCATCACATAAGTATATTTTGCATACTTATATATCTTTTACATCATTTTCATTCTTTTAGTTTGGAGAACTGCTCTTTATACTTTTTAATTGATAGAATGTGAATTTGGAGAAAAACATATTCAAAAAGCCTAGTAACGAGAGTCCACAATAAGGAATATGCTCTAGTCGTGTCATATGACATGGGTGTATTCCTCCAAACGAAATTAGATGTGAAACAAAGAAAAAATGGAGTCCATAGCCTTTGACATGAAGCCCCAACCCCCCTAGTATGGCCATGTCTAACAATACAGCTTATGACATAGCTAGGTTGTGCCTACAGGCACGACCATTTCACATTTTGTTCTGAGATGACTCAAATAGCAGACTAAACTTTGAACAATATTTTTGGTTTGAGTTGAGCCAAAGAACCCACATCCTATCAAATTGAAGATAATTCAAATATCTACAAGTTTTGTTTAAGGTGGAACCCATAAAGACCTAGTTTAAAGGGCCAAAAATGTTGTTTTGGTGGCACCCCGATAATTTAGGAAGGATTTAATAGATTTGGAAGGGTTTGGAGGCTATAAAAGAACCCATGAGTCTCTTATTTAGGGCATTTGAGATTTGGGGGCCTGCCTCCTTTCTTAGGGGGAGCGTTTTCCCCATGGCAGGGAACTGTGGGAGCACCGTCCAAGGAGCCGTCGAAGCCATCCATTCACCCTAGGAGCTTGGAGTCCCTCCGAACACCAACAACCATCTTAGCTAAACTTCATCTTCTCCTCTCTTTTTGTTTTGGGTTATAGGATGGTTAGTTTAATGTCCTTCGATTGTAACTTCATCTCCATAAAGTAATTCTCTAGATTGTAGGATAAGGGAGTAGCTCAACGAATTGTTGATATGCTTTTATAAGTCTATTTACCTTTCTCTATTGCATGATATGTTTGTTTCATGATCTGGCTTTATTGCGCATACACGTTTGGCACACTAATCGTGCACCTTTGTATCTCACGGGACATGGGAAAGGATCAAAAGATGAACCCAAATTTCTTACCCATAAAGAATCGAGACATGAGGGGTTGGTTACGAAACTAGTCCAAAATCTTATGAGGACACTGTTGGTCCCGGGTTGGCCGGCTAGAAGGGGATTGAATAGCCCGACACAAATAAAACAAAAATATCATTCTCGGACTTAAAAGAACACTTGTATAAAGATAAATAATGAACTGAACTAAAAATAAAGAGGCACAAGAATTTTTACTTGGTTACAACCGGGGAGGTTGTTAATATAAGGAAATGAATCGCACTAAGTGTCACAACCCAGATAGTCCCTGCCAGAAGAAATTTCAGCAGCATCTTCCCTGTACGAGTGACAATCTGAAACATATCTACATAGCCCTCAAGCTCACACTCATCATCCAACATGGCTGGTATATATAAATCACACAAAAATAAAACATTCCACGTAGTTATAATATATCAGCTGCCCACTCGGCTGAATCAAAACCAAGAACACAGCGAAGAATGAAAGAAAACCATTACAAACAAAAAACAAGGACTGCTAGCCGGCTAGGCTTACTCAACACAACAAATAACACTAAATACCACATAACAACACTCTAGATAACAAAATCGGAATATACAATACTAAATCCACCAATTACATAAACCAGATTAAAACATAAACAAAATTGAAAATAGTCTTCTGATGTGACGTGGGAACCGACAAACATGATACTCCAAGCGACTCCACATACCTCTACCTGGTATCTGAAAAAAAAATATCAACGGGGTGAGTCCAAGAACTCAACGGATACGAGATAGACATGTATAATAAAATATAACTAACAGTAATAATTATGCGATACAGTTTCCTGAACAAAAGTAGGAAATGCAGATTGAAAAGGAGTTAAAGAAACTGTACTCACCAGAACCTCCTATCCGAAATATAAGGGTCGTTAGACCAGATATAAAATGTCACTTGTATGCATGTCAATCATATGCAACCAAATAAATGCAGCATATATAATGCAGCAAGCACAAACTATTGGAGCAGTCTAGTGACCCTAGGTTTTGATGTTTGGGCAAAAGTTTAAGTTAGGATTATTGTTGTATTTGATATGCATTGTGAGTGTGCAGGATACAGGTACAACAAGGAAAGTCCAAGTGTGATCTTGGCAAAGGAGGAAAGTCCAAGGATGAGTCTTGGCGGTATAAGTCTAAGCATGTAGTCTTGACAATGTAAGCCCAAGTGTGACTTGTCAATGGATAAAGTCTCGGAAGAGCGACCTTTTGGCAAAGGAAGACCCGATAACAATGATAAGGCCGATGGAAGCTTCAGAATGCAAGATGTGAAGGATGGGGAGACATCCGAGGGATGCAAGGCTGATTGAGGAGGCTAGAAGGCTAGGTCTAGGTTGGTCGGGTGAGGACGAGTGCTGAGTGAATGTACTCGGGGGTTAAATCCTAGGATTAGGGGTTATTGTAGCGTTACTGCAGTAGTACTGTAGCGTTACTGTAGCAGTCGACTGGTAGCCGACCGTTGGCTTATAACTGTCAAATTTCACTTAGGACCAGTCGACTGGTGGTTGTACTAGTCGACTGGTGGTGGGGAAAACAATAGGTGTTTTCCTCCCTAGCTCTATTTAATTGAGCTCGAGGTGCTTGGCCAAGGTTGACGAAATTAGTGGTGGTTAACCCTAATTAGAGTCTCCAAGTGCCCAAGTGATCTAGCGTGCTTGTATGAGGTTGTAGTGAGGTTTCTCCACACACAAGGAGCTACGCTAGCTAGCCGGAAGTTCTTCGGGGAATCATCCATCGATGGATCGGGATCATCTACCTTACGGACATCCGTGGAGTATGAGCTTTATCTCTGAACCACGTTAAATCAACGTGTTAGATTTTCTTTCTATTGTTAGTATTTGTTTTGTATTCCGCTGTGCATTCTAACCATTGTAGGAAGAGACGTTTTGGGTGAGACGCTATTCACCCCCATTTAGCGGTGTCAATGTCCCAACAATTATTTCTCTCCTCTACCTATTAATTTCTACATGGTATCAGAGCTACTCATAGATGAGTGATCTGATGGATGAGAATCAGAACTAGAGAATGAATCTCCACTAGCCGTTGAGTCTATAAGAATTTGTGGAAATGGAGCATGAGAATCAGAACTAGAGAGTGGATCACCATTAGGCGCTGAGTCTACAGGAATTTGTGGAGATGGAGCAGGACCCAAGATATCATCCCCCCTTCTTCTTTCAATATGTTTTGATGAAACAATCTGTGGGGATTCTAGTATATTACTCGGTTATATTAGAAAGGTGCCTCGATTATCTGAAGGAGGACCCGAGGTAGCAATTGCAAATGGAAAAAGAGATTCATCAAAAGTAACATGTCGAGAAATATATATCCGTCCGATCGAAATATGGAGGTAACGATACTCATGATGTAAATTTCTATAACCAAGGAAAGCACATTGTTGAGAGCGAGAGTTTAACTTGTGTTTAGGGTAAGGTCGTAGCCAAGGATAACATGCGCAACTAAAGATACGGAAGAATGAGTAATCTGGAGAACGATTATAAAGTATTTCCAAGGGACACTGATTTTAAAGTAGTGTAGTGGGTAAACGATTGCTAATGTAGACTGCGGTTTGGACGACGTCATCCCAAAATTTAAGTGGAGCTGAGGTATAATTAAGAAGAGCTAAGACAGTTTCAACCACATGACGATATTTTCTTTCAGCGGATACATTTTGTTCAGGAGTGTGGGGATAAGAGACTCGACGGAGGATGCCAGAAGAAGTAAGATGACGATGAAGCGCTTGATACTCTCCTCCCCAATTAGAATGAAAGGAGAGTATTTTACGATCAAAATATCGCTCGACATGCTTTTGAAAACGACAAAAAATATCAAAGAGATCAGATTTTCTTTTCATAGGAAAAATCCAAGTGAACTTGCTAAAGTTATTAATAAAAATAACATAGTAAAGAAACCCCTGATTAGAAAGAATAGGAGCAAGACCACATACATTAGAGTGAATAATTTCTAAAGGAAAACTACAGTTACTAGTAGAGGAAACAAAAGGTAGTTTATGAGATTTCACTTTCATATAAGCTTCACATAAATGAGATGATGACGCCAGAGAAGTTGGTAAACCAAAACGATTAATAATATTCTGAACAAGATGTAGAGATGGATGACCATAATGTGCATGCTACGAGAATTTATCTGTGCGTTTTCCAACAAAGGTTTTGAGAGAGGTGGGTTGAAGATGATAAATACCGTTTTTAGTGTCCCCCTGGAGTAGAATAGTTCCTGTCATGGGATCCTTCACAAGACAATGATTAGGATGGAATTTAAAAACACATTATTATCAAGAGTAAACTGACGGACAGAAAGTAAATTTTTAGTAATAGAAGGAATATGAAGAGTATTGCGCATGCGAAAAGTACGACCATATGAATGAAAGGATGTGTTTCCAATGTGAGCAATTTACAAACCTGAGTCATTGCCTATTTATATCATGTCGGATCCATGGTAAGGTGAAGTTTCTGTAAGAATATTATACTCCGGTGTAACATGATGAGTTGCTCCAGAATCCGGATGTCATCCTGGGGTTTCATGAACTGATGACGTTGCATTAGGAGGGATGGAGAGTGAAAATGCTCTAGAATTAGATGATTGAGTACTAGATTGCCAAGATGAGGGAGGGGGTCGACTTGATGATACAGGTCCTCCTCGAAAATTTGAATAATATATTTTATAATAATTTTGAGCATAATGATAATAATTGAAGCAAATCTGACAGCGTCCTCGACCTCGACCTCTACCTCGACCTCGACCCCGACCTCTAAAACTTCCAAACTGATTTTGTTGACCATATTGGGGAGGAGGCTGATTATGTTGATAAGGTTGTGGAGCCTTACTAATCATGTGTGCCGATAAAGATAGAGAATCTAACATCCTTTGAAATTGTATTTATAGAAGCCTTTCATGAAAGGATAACATATCATAAAGTGTTTCAAGTGATACTTGATCCATGCGAGTCGTTACACTGGGAACAAAGCTATTATATTGAGGATCTAAACCTGCAAGAACATGCATTAATAGTTCTGGATCAGAGACTGGATGTCCAATTGTAGCTAGGTTATTGGTAATGGTTTTGACTGATTGCATATAGTCATTGATGGAGGCATCTCCTCATTGTACACACTATAATCGTAGATAAAGTTTGAGAACTCGTGCTTAAGAGTGAGATGCAAAAGAATGATCAAGAGCTTCTTAAACTTGGCACGAAGTGTTGAACCCAATGAGCATAGAAGTATAGACTCAGTAATTGATGAAATTAACCAAGCCAAGACTAATTGATCCTTCTTAAATCAAATAGTATATGATGAATTATCTTTTTGAGGTGGGGATAAACTACCATCAACATGACCAAGTAAATCATGAACACAAAATAAAGGAAGAAATTACAATTTCCATAGTAAATAATTATCACGGTCAAGTTTAACGGAGAAAGAAGGAACCATAGGAATTTAAAAACATGTATTTTGTGATGGTGAAGAGATTTCAGTAAAAATAATCTATAATTGATTTTAATCAATTAAAATTTATTATATTTGACATCACAATCAAGATCAACATGAATTAAATAGTAAAAATAATATTTCCAAATTTATTATATTACTATGTTTATAATTATTACGATTGTATGTCATATTTAATCTTTCCATTATTGTTTTATACAACTTGAATAAATAAACCTATTAGCTTTAATAATAAGATCATCAAAAAATTTTATATCATTTCTCTCCTCTATCTATTAATTTCTACAAAATCTGCCACATCAGTTGATGAAAAGATAGACGATACAATCTAAGGTTGATGTCATATAGATTAACTAAGCTCAAGTATTCGAGCTCTTACTTCCGAGCTAAATTTCTTAAGCTCTCCACGTTATCTTTCTTTGAACTCACCCTTTCTGAGCTCATTTTCTATATTTCTAGAGGTTGGTAAGTGAATGCCATCAATTGTATTGATGAGCTTAATTTTCCAAGCTCTCCCCTTCAAGCTCGATTCCCCTAGCTCTCTCTCGATCTTCTTTAGATAGAAGTACTTCCACCCATGCTGTTATTAGCCACAAACAAAAAGGCCTACAATATGTGCAACAACCTCTTCACAATCATCATTTCTAGCTTGTAATGGTTGAACGATTGACATTAATGGAGACTGCATTTCTGGACATCGACAAGTAAATATCATCAGTTGTATTAAGAAACTCAGTTATGTAAGATCAAATATTTGAGCTCTCCCTTCTGAGTTCAGTTACATTTTGAGTTCTTCATATTCTCCCTATTCGATTTCAGTTTTCTGCATTTCTAGAGGTTGGAAAGTAAACGCCATCAACTGTGTTGATGAGCTTAATTTTCCTATCTTTCCACTCGAAACTTAATTTTCCAAGCTCTCCTGTTCAAGCTCAATTCTTGGGCTCTCTCTTGGTCTTCTTTAGATAGAGGTACTATCAACTATGGGTTATTAACAACAAGTAGATGCAGCTGACAATCCCTACAACGGCCGATCATCACTTCTGGTCAGTAATGATCAAAAGATTGACATTAATGGTTGACACTATAATTAGAGGTTGTTATATGATTAATGCTTGAAATGGTTGAATGGTCCATAACTTTTTAGAGATCATGATTGATGGATCGTTAGAGAGCGATAGAGGGGGGGGGGGGTGAATATCGCGCGCTTTTTAAAATTAATCTTTTACTTTTAAAACCAAAGTCGTGCA
>JBBMJZ010413111.1:7701700-7714624 GCA_037833815.1 Zingiber zerumbet
CGACAGGACAAAAAGGTTGGTACTGTACTTATGGCAGGAGGCAGAACGCAGAGGTATGGGGAGGTCTAGTCAGTTGGACTATCGCCTCCTTTGACTAGACTTGTAGGGGAGACTTGTGATACGGTGCATAGTGGAGGGCCCCAAGAAGAAGGGAGGAGAAAAGTCAAGGCTATGTGACAGTCAATAGTCAAGATGATGTGGCAGTCAATAGTCAAGGTGACCCGGCGGTGAAAAGTCGAGATGAGGTGGTGGTCAAAGGTCAGGGGAGCGCAGACGCACCAGAAAGTCAGGGGGCCCGGACAAGCCCTCCTAATTAAAATTTACTGATGGAGGTACAATAATAGGCCCCGGCTGCCGGAGCAAGACACTGGGAACATGCCTACGAGCGAAGGCCAGGAATCATAGGTCGGGATTGGCAGAGTTGTTCAGAGACAGGTCGATCTACAGACCTACGTTCGAAGGCCCGGAATACGAGTCAAAGGATATAGGTCGGGATCGGCAGAGCTGTTCAGAGACAAGTCGAGCTACAGGCCTACGTTCAAAGACCCGGAATACGAGTCAAAGGATACATGTCGGGATTGGCAGAGCTGTTCAGAGGCAGGTCGATCTACAGACCTACGTTCGAAGGCCCGGAATACGAGTCAAAGGATACAGGTCAGGATCGGCAGAGCTGTTCAGAGACAGGTCGAGCTACAGGCTTACGTTCAAAGACCTGGAATGCGAGTCAAAGGATACAGGTCGGGATCGGCAGAGCTGTTCAGAGACAGGTCGATCTACAGACCTACGTTCGAAGGTCCGGAATACGAGTCAAAGGATACAGGTCGGGATCGGCAGAGCTGTTCAGAGACAGCTTAATCTACAGGCCCACGAGTGAAGGACAGGATTCACAGGTCGGGATATACCGAGTCGGGTCTACAGGCCTACGTTCGAGGGCCCGGAACACAAGTTAAAGGGTACAGGTCTGGATTGGCAGAATTGATCAGAGGCAGCTCGGTCTATAGGCTGGCGTTCGAAAGCTGGGGAATACAGGTCAGGTACCATAGGTAGGGCTCGGCAGAACTGCGAGGATACAACGCGAAGCTATAGGCACATGTTCGAAGGCTTGATCTATGAGGCAGAGCTAACAGAGTGGAGCAGGTCTGACAAGAGGGTACGAAACAGATACAGGCCGTAATCGACCGGAGAAGCTAAACGACAAAGGAGTCAGGGAATCATAACTACCTGTCAGGGAGTAATTATTACACGCCAGGGGATATGCGTAAAGGCGGAGGTTCCTAAGCAAGAAGATGCCTTCATAGCCAATAGTAGCCAGACATGTGTCATTCACTACACGACAAAGCTCAACGTCTAACATTTTCTGACATGCTTGCAGGTTCTAGAAGGCTCGCTGGCACATAAAAGGGGGAGGATTCCTCGTACGCGGGTACGCTCACTCGTCATCTCTCACTCGTCTTTTCACTTTTCGTACTTTTCTCTTATACTTTCCGGGGAAAAAGTACCTGAATTGAGCGTCGGAGGGTCTGACCCGGGGACTTTTTCCCTGATTTCCGGCCTCTAACGTTAAAGGGGATCGTCTGAGTGTGTGCATAGCCTATAACCTCGTCAGCCGCCTGTGGGAGCTTCTTTCCTACCCCCATACAGGTCATCCTCGAGCCACCGCGATTCTCCGTTAACAACCAACCCTTCACGACCGACCTCCATCCAACTCAGCTGGATCAGCAACGTACGAGTAAATACAAGGTAGCAGAGATATCTCCGGATGATTTTTACACTGTGATCACGAGCAGCACGTTGGAATTTAAAATTAAACATAACCAAACGCAATCCAATTATTATACTGCAACAGCTAGCAACAGACGGTGCTGAGTACCCTTCGACCGTACGCCTGCAGTCCATTGTCCATCCACCGTCCGACGACAGAAATTACAGAGTGCCATTTCACTTGTTTAATGTTTCAGTCATCCTCCAGTTTATCATTTCCCAGTCGCAATTCGCAAATGGCTAGATGCATGCCATCGTCAGAGCAAGAAACAGGCATCAAAAAGCCTGTGATACAAGCAGATTTCCGTTTTATACATTATTTCCGAAGTCGAAATTATCTTCTGAGTAGTACGGCGATAGTTTACCGTCCTTCTCGCTCTTGTGTTTGATTTCTGGACAAACTTCTCGCAGCATCTTGACGACCCTTCTCATGGAGGGGCGGTTGATCGGGAGAGAACTGGTGCAGAGCAAGCCAACGCGGAGAACCTTGCCGATCTCCTCTTTGTGAGACACCTCGAGCTTTGGATCGATAACGAACTCCACTCCCTTCTGATCGACGCTGCTGGATACCCACCTCACCAAGTCCTTTTCTCCGAGCTCGGGATCAACTGGTAGTTTGCCAGTCACTAGTTCGAGAATGACCACACCGAAGCTGTATATGTCGCTCTTCTCGTTAACTCGGAGCGTGTAAGCATACTCTGCAGCAGAAATTATCATCAGCATACTATCCAATATAACCTCGAACGAACGACTGAATCAAGGATAACCAAACCTGGGGCGATGTATCCACAAGAGCCAGCAATCATGGACATAGATTTTGGACCCTTCCCGATCATCTCCACGGCTTTGGCAACCCCGAAATCTGCCACTTTCGCTCCATATTCTCCGTCCAAAAGGATGTTATTGGATTTCACATCTCTGTGCACGATTGGGGGCATGCAGTCGTGATGGAGATATGCCAGCCCCTCTGCTGCATCGAGCGCTATCTTATACCGCATCGCCCAATCCAAAAGCCCTCCTTTGCTGCTGTGCAGCAAGTCTCCCAAGCTCCCATTAGGCATGTACTCGTACACCAGAAGCTTGCAGTCTCTTTGGCTGCAGCAGCACCAGAGCTTCACGATGTTCTTATGCCGGATCTTCCCTAGGGTAGCAACCTCTGCCTCGAAGCCGTCGTCATCGGATTGCTTTGCATTCTCAACATCCTTTGAAGATCCCCACAGCTTCTTCACTGCAACAGTCTCTCCGTCGCTGAGGGTGGCCTTGTAAACTTTCCCTGAACCTCCACGGCCGATCACGTTATCCTCGTCGAGGCAATCCAAGATCTCGAACTCACTGAATCCTAATTTGTGGAACGAAGTTAGTGTCCATTTGGACTTCTCCATCACCTGCTTCTCCTTGTGGTACTTGTGATATCGCCGCGAAAACCAAGCGACTCCGACGAGAAAGATCAAGGAAGCAGTGATGAAGATGGAGCGAAGCAACCACACGGAGCTATGATGATACCTTCTGCCATGCGAAACAGGGCATAACCCAGATATGTCCTTACAGAGTCCAGGGTTGCCGAGGAAGCTGTCCCGGTAGGCTTCCCTGGCGAAAAGAGGTGGGAGAGCGCCGGAGAGGTCGTTGTTCGATAAGTTCAATTCATTGAGCTTCAAGTTCTGCAATTGGATGGGAACCTCTCCCGTGAGGTTATTACCGGAGAGATCAAGGTAGTTGAGCACCGGGAGGTTGCCAAGCTCTGGAGGTATCCCGCCAGAGAAGGCATTGTCAGCGAGATTCAGTTCGCTGAGCTTCGTCCACGACTGGACCCCTCGAAGTACCTCGCCGGAGAGGAGATTGTGATGGAGGTCGAGCTGCCCAAGCTCTTCGAGATTCCCAAGGGACGCCGGAAGCGGACCGGAGAGACGGTTGTTGGAGGCAGAAAACTCGTATAACTTTGAGAGTGCTCCGATTTCCGCCGGGATGTTTCCGGTGAACTGGTTGTTGTCGAGGACGATCTTGGAGAGATTCGCTCCGTTTGCAATGATCGGAGAGATCCCACCGGAAAATGAGTTGCCACTGAGCTCGAGCAGCCAGAGGTGCGGCAAGCCCCAGAATCCGGAAGGGACTTTGCCGGATAGCAGGTTGTTCCTGAGGCGGACGCGGAAGAGGGTTCGGCACCGGCTCAGACCAACCGGGAGGTCGCCGGAGAACATGTTGTCGATCAAGAGCAGCTGCTCGAGCACGCCCCGGTCGCAGATGCTGGGAGGGATCTCGCCGGAGAGCAAGTTGTCCGACAGATCAAGGAGAGTGAGCGGCGAATTCTTTCCCAACTCCGGCGGGAGCGAGCCGTTGAGCCGGTTGGCAAACAGCCGCACTTCGACAAGGCTGGTGGACAACGCGACAGCGGTGGGGACGCTGCCGGTGAGGCGGTTCGAGTAGATATGGAGGCTTTCGAGCCGGGGGCCATCGAATAGGTCATCCGGCAGCGGCCCCTCGAGGCGATTCATCGACGCATCGAAACGGACCAGAGAACCAAGATTGCCAAACCCTAGCGGGATCGGGCCGGAGAGCGAGTTGTTGTAGAGCTCCATCTGGACGACGTCGGAGAGGTTAGCCAACGTCGCCGGGATGCCGCCGGAAAGCGCGTTGTTGGACAGGTCGAGGTCTAGGAGCTTGGAGAGCCGGCCGAGGGAGCGCGGGATTTCCCCGACGAGGCCGCATCCGGCGAGCCAAAGCACCTCCAGCGAGGCGAGGTCAGATAGGGAAGAGGGTATGCGGCCGGGAGCAAATGGATTGTAAGAGAGGTTAAGCTGGCGGAGGGTGGTCAGGTTGCCGAGGAAATCCGGTACACCGCCGGTGAGGAGATTGGCAACGAGCGACAAAGACTCGATCCGTCGGAACCGCCCGAACGACGGCGGAATTTCACCAGAGAAGTTGTTGCCGCTGACGTCGAGGTAAGTGAGCGCCGGCAAGTCGGCGAGCGCGTCGGGGAGGCGACCGACGAGGAGGTTCTGGGAGAGGTCGAGGTGGGCGAGCGCAGCACAGGCGGCGAGGGCGGCGTCGGGAAGAGAAGAGTTGATGTAGTTGAAGGAGAGGGAAAGGAACGCGAGGTCAGGGAGGCGGCAGAGGGCCGACGGGAAGGGCCCGACGAGGCTGAAGTTGGTGAGGTCGACGGCGGCCACCGTGCCGCCGGAGCAACCGACGCCGGTCCAGTTACAAGGGGTCTCATCGCCGGCACCGACCTCCCAGTTAGAGAGGGCATTGGACGGGTCTTCGAGCCCTCTTTTGACCTCCAAAAGCACGCTGCTTTCGTGGTTCAAGCCAAAGGAGAAGCAGCAGAGCTGCAACAAAACAACAACAGCAGTAGCAGCAGCAACTGCCATAGCCCGGAATCGGACTTGTTCGCTTCACAAATTCTCAACGAACGAAGCCAAAGCAGAGGCAGCTTCCTGCACTTCCTCCCATTTCAACACCGATCGCAGATCGAAAGGAAGAGGAAACGGAGGAAGGAGGCGTTGCATGAAGGGCGTGGCACTCAGCTCATGCACGAGGAGTGGAGAAATGGAAAGCGCCTGTGTTTTTAAAGCCTTCTTTGCTGCAACAGGGTGGGTCCGTTTGGGAACATAACAGTGGAGCATCAGGGGACCGGTCACGCAACAGCCACTTTGAAGTTTGAACAGCGTGTGCCGTGTCAATGCGGCTCTCTCCTCTTCTCAAATAAGGTAATGCAAATTTGTGTTTGTTTTCAGTAGATTTCTTGCAGGGCATCTGTCATTCTTTAATCGAAGATCGAATCTAATTTATGCGGGCTGGATTCTTCTATGACCCCTAGCAGTAGACAAATTATGTGGCCACAACATGATAGAAGGCTAGATCTATCAGGCTTTTGATTTTTAAAAGCAAACCTCACTAAAACCTAAACATGTGGGGTGAGCTATGAGTATTTTTGGTATCACCGAACACTTGTTTCCTCTAGTGTTCATGTTTACTCCTCCTTTGCTACCTATCTCAATTGCCTGTGATCGCAATACACCATGTGGAATTGGATAAACAAATAAGTTGTATCTTTATCTTTTGCTTTAACAAATATAGTTTACCTTGCTTGGGTGACAGATACCGTGACTGCTGCATACTACTCCCGTACTTCCTCAAGCCCCCCAAGAACACGGGAGAAAAAAAAGGATTGTGCAATGACAAGAAGTTTAATTAGTTATAAACTCATGAAAATGTTCATTCAATAACCTTGCTTGCTTCTTCAAAGTTCTATTGTTCCGGTAACACGAACTAGACTACAACTGGACCTATGAATTTTTTTTACCATCCTCTGTTAAAGAGAGCAGTATTTGAACTCAAAATCTACTCCAGATCCCAGCAGAAAAGAGGCAGGGCATCCTCGTAATCAAGGAAGTCTGTCGCTCTATGTATATTTTAATATTGAGATCCAGTCAAGCTGTCATTATTCAATTTCTTGAAAAGTGTTCCATCTCATGGAGGCTGCTGATAGGCCAGTCTCTGAGCTGGGGGCATGGAAAAAGATGAAAACAGGGCGTTCAGAAAATAAGTTGTCGCAGGAGAAACGAGTTTGGCTGGAGGGATTGCCATTGCTAGCTTCGACATCTGTCGCCTAACATTTACTGTTGTCTCAGTTGGGCATGAAGGGATGGGACGTCTCACCAAATACATCTCGGTGCTGTCTCATGTTCAACGCGAATAAATGCTTCGTTGGAGATGAAAAAAGAAAAATAATCTCAATTAGTCGTATTTTTATTTCTGGAGTATCCATATAATCCTATGAAAATTTCTTATCTTCTTATCGAACACTTGATAAATTAAAAAACACACTCGATAACTAATCTAGAGATCTAGCATCATTTAATTACACCCTCTATTTAGAAGAAAAATTCTTATAAATATATCACAATTAAGGGTTCAAATCATAAGTGATTAGATGACAACCTAAATATCTTACCGCGGCACCATACTCCGGGAGCTACGTTGTTGAAAATGAAGCAGAATGTGGTGGAGGTTGGAAAACAGTAAATCTATTTTACCATAATTTGGTTGGCCATAATTGAATTGTAATATGTAATTAATATATATATATATAATTGATACGGGTTATAATAGGTCGATCTGGTAGATAAAGAAGGGGTCAAGGTCAAGAAAGATAAGAAGGATATATAGTCAGTCGACTGAAGGTCGAGCGAGCACTCGTGCACTCGCATACGCTCGACTTGACAAAGCTCGCCCGAGTGTAAAAGACATATAGCAATGTATATAGTTGACGGTATGATATCGGTCGATCAAAGGCCGAGCGAGCACCTATGTGCTCGTATACTCTTGGCCAAGCAAAGCCTGCCCGAGTGTAATTCTCAGAATGATACCGCCCAACCGAAGGCCGAGCGAGCACCCGTGCGCTCGCATACACTCGACTGGGCAAAGCCCGTCCGAGCGTAAAGGCATTTAGCCCTGTATATAGTTCTCAGCACAATACTAGCCGACCGAAAGCCGACTGAGTGCCCATGTGCTCACATACACTCGACAGGGCAAAGCCCCGCTGTGCGTGAAGGCATTTAGCTTTGTATGTGGTTTTCAGCACGATACCGGCCGACCAGAGGCTGAGCGAGCGTCCATGCCCTCGCATACACTCAACCGGGCAAAGCCCGCCCGAGCTTAAAGACATTTAGCCTTATATGTTATTTTCAGCATGATACCGGCCAATCGAAGGCCGAGCGAGCACCCGGGCGCTCACATACGCTCGACCAGGCAAAGTATGCCTGAGCGTAAAGGCATTTAGCCTTGTATGTGGTTTGCAATACGATACCGGCCAACCGAAGGCCGAGCGAGCATCCATGTGCTCATATACGCTCGACCGAGCAGAGCCACCCGAGCATAAAGGTATTTAGTTTTATATATGGTTCTTAATAAATAGATACACATGAGTTCATATCTATAACCGGCCTGAACGATCGGCCGAGACATACTTAGCAGAGGATAATCTCATATATGTAATCGGCTTGTATGACCGGTCGAAACATATTCAGCAAAAAGTATTCTCATCATAAACATGACCGGCTTAAGCGACCGACCAAGATATGACAACTTAGCAAAATTAGCAGGAAACATCTTCTAAAAATTTCTTCAGTTATGATAACGTATTCCATAAGTCATAAATAACAAAAGAGATACATCTGGGGTAAAAAAAGATTCCTCAAACATATTATTGCACGAAGCCTAGAGATGACATTATCTCATAACAAACTCTAACAAACCGGGGACCACCTCACAATTATGGAGATCAGATGAAGTGGTATAAAAAGGGGATCATTTCTGTTGGCAAGGTACGCAAGTTTTAGCAGCTAAACTCTGATTCACTTCAGTTATTCTGCTTCTTCTTCTTTCACCTTTTGACAGAAAAACTGACTTGAGCGTCGGAAGGCCTAGCCAGGGATTCCTACACCGGTCTTAGGTCACTAACACTTTGTTGTTTTGTTTCGTTGTGCGTAGGATCGAGGAGGAGCTTCTATTTGATTTCTCGGAGGTTATCTTCATCCAAGATCATCATTCACCGGAGTCAGTACATATCTTCACAGATTTCAGACATAATTCATAGAGAAACGACACGATTTTGAAATATTTAAAAGGGGGCTTCGAATACGAAAATACACTACTATTCCATTATTATTCTTTCGTTCATCTCATTGTCAAGCTTCCATCTGCAAGATATTCAAATATCTAAGATTTCAAACAATTAAGAGAAGGAAAGCTAAGCTAAAAACTTATAATCTTTTTTGTCTTTTCTACTATTGCTAGTTAATCATCTGATGAAGAAGACGCATATCATGTAAAATTGGAAATATTAAAGTTATATTTTACTTCAAATTTTCAACTACAATTCTGGTTAAAAAGCAATCGCGATTATTCCTCCACTGTAGCTCTCGGTCCTAACATTATCATCGAATAAAATGTATTGTAAAAAATAAATGAACTTTCATTGAATCACCATTTACCGTGCCCATCTCCTCACTGTTTTCTTCGAAAATGCAGTGGCCAAAATGGGCCCCGGCACAAGGACAACTAAAGGAGCGTGGTTTTACTTTAAGACGAAGCAAGCGGCCCACTGAAACATTAGAATATGCGGACTGCCATTATTGTTGTAAAGGCAAACGAAGAAGATCCAAATTAGCTTAAAAGCCCCGCTTCCACTACCACTTCTACGACTTCGAACGACGATAGAAGCAAGCACAGCACAGACCCCTCTCAGGAATCGGGAAGTGCGGTGGTGGATTTCGCCGGCGATGACGACGCCTAACAACCTTCCCAACGGCGGTCACCATCAGCGCCCACATCCTCCGCCCGACCCTCGGAGGCAGCGCCACTACCTCGGCACGCCCATCGCCACCCCTTCCTCCTCCTACTCCTCCGCCGCCTCCTTCAAGGGTTGCTGCTGCTGTCTCTTCCTACTCCTCACCTTCCTCGCCCTCCTCGCCGTCGCCGTCGCTCTCGTCATCGTCCTCGTCCTCAAGCCCAAGAAGCCCCAGTTCGACCTCCAGCAGGTGGCCGTACAGTACCTCCTCGTCGCCCCCACCTCCTCCCCTTCGGCCCCCGGTTTCTCCGCCGGAGGGAACCCCCCCGCGGCCTACCTCTCCCTCAACATCTCGCTGCTCTTCATCGCGGACAACCCCAACAAGGTGGGAATCCGGTACGAGGCGACGGCGCTCGATGTGATGTACCGCGGCGTGCCGCTCGGCGTGGCGACGGTGCCGGGCTTCGAGCAGCCCGCGCACAGCAGCCGCCTCGTCCAGACCCGCGTCGCCGTCGACCGCTTCAACGTGCTCCAGGCAGACGCGCTCAACCTCGTCCGCGACGCCGCCATCAACGACCGCGTCGACCTTCGCCTCACCGGCGACGTCGCCGCCAAGATCCTTCTCCTCGGCATATCCACCCCTAGGGTTCAGGTGATCGAATCCTTATTTTCCTTCGTCTTTTCCCCAATTCAATTAAGAATAGCCACAAATATCTATCAAAAAGAAACTAAATCAGATTTTTTTTATTCACAAAAATAAAAAGGCGTCGGTGGATTGCGCAATCGTGATCAGCCCCAGAAAGCAATCACTCACCTACAAGCAGTGCGGTGTCGACGGTTTAAATCTATAAATCATAAACAGAAAAGACGAGTTCAGTTAGCTTAAAGGCGAAGCAAAGTGGTAGCGGGAGCTGTCAGCTGTGGAAAACAAGCCACCACTGGCACTCATGCAACGCAACCCATCCAAGTGCTCGCTCATTTCCCCCTTTTATTTTTTTTCTGGGGAGAGTGAGCTAGAACTGCAGCTTTTCCCAACATCAATTTGTTCTCTGCTTTTGCTGACCATTTGCCAGTTTCAAATCCAGAAGTGATTTGGTGTTTCGATTTAGGTGTGCTAAGTGTTTTGATTTTGAGGATGTTAGGAGTCATGATGATTTCATTTTTCGTCTGCTACAGGAAGATATGTGGCATCGAGTCATAAATGTAGTATTTTGCTAAACTAGCTGTTTCTGATGCAAAAGTTGTGATTCTTGTAGAAGACAATCAAAGTGTAAAGCTTGCATGGATTGAGCGTCTTCACTCTGAGTTGATCGTGCAAATGCAGTGAGTGAACCTTCTATTTCGCAGAGAAGAATGCGCTCTCTAGTCTCCTGGTCCAAGTACTTTTTTAATCATCTTGCTAGATTTCAATAAAGTGGAGTATTTTGAAACAAAATCAAACATATGGGGGCATTGGGAAAATATTTAAATAAAATTAAACTGCGAGTGTCATTTTAATGGAGTGGGGTTGTTTTTCATCCATTTAGTAACGTGTTTTGATCAATTTAATTAATAGAGTTATGTTGTCACGGGGTAGCTTTTCTCCCTGCATTGACCAACTATAATTTTTCAATTTATTCGTAGGGCCAATCGTGTGAGGCTATGGATGATAGATTTCACTTTTCACTACCATATACATCCAGATTTTTGTCTTTTTTCCCTTAATGGGAAAAAAAATCTAGACGTTTAAGGCCCGAGTACTAAACCTAATAATTTCCTTCCCTCTTTTCCTTCTGGATCTAACATGATCGGCCCAGGATCGGCCTGCCCCACATACTTCCACATCTGGAGCAGTTTTGATCCCTTTAATAGTACATTATTATGAGATATCGTAAATAATTTATAGATTAGTGTAAGGTTAAATAGTTTATAATTTAGATTAGAATATGTTGTTATTATTTGTTCTATCTTAAATGGGTAGAGATGGAATGTTAGATACGTGGCTTAGATATTGATGAAATAAAGATTATTCATTGTCTAAAGATAACTTCAAAGCACTCCTGTGTATTAAGAGGAGAGGGGTTGTTTTCCATCCATTTAGGAACGTGTTTTGGTCAATTTAATCAGTGGAATTATGTTGTCACAAGGTAGCTCATGTACATCGAGATTCTTGTGCGGGGCAGAGTCATAGGATAAGGATTTGCAGAGTAAAGCTGAGGAAAAAAAAGTTTTTCCAATTCTACTTTAACTACCATATACATTGAGATTCTTGATTATTTTCCTTACTGGGAAAAAAAATTCTAGACGTTTAAGGCCCGAGTACTAAACCGCCCGAGTACTAAACCTAATAATTTCCTTCCCTATTTTCCTGCTGGATCCAACATGATCGGCCCAGGATCGGCCTAACCCACGTACTTCCACAGCTGGAGCTGTTTTGCTCCCTTAATAGCAGATTATTACGAAATATCATAAATAATTTATAGATTAATGTAAGATTAAATAGTTTAGATAGTTGGTGAAGATGGAATGCTGAATAAGTAACTTAGATATCGATGAAATAAAGACTATTCCTTGTCTAAAGATAACTTCGAAGTATTTCTACATATTAAAAGGAGTGTTAGTGATTAGGTCTGTGAAGTGGTCTTCAGTATAGATCCTTCGATATTTAAGTCAGTGATCGATAAAAGGTGATGAACACTAGTATGAATAAATAGTAAAAATTGCATAGTCCTGTGTAATGTGAGCGTATATGTACCTGTGGATGGAGACTCCTTTTATAGTATTATTTATCTATACACAAATCTCTAAGTGTTTTTAGAAAAGGACATACCATAAAGATACATTGACACTTTTTTCAAAATGAGCTCGTTATCTTTGTGTTTGGAAAAGAGGAAGCTTCTATGTACAACTTGCATATAGAATAATCGCGGTCATTCGTAGCACAAAACGCTAAAAAGGAATATAAGGTTGTTCGATTAGGGGACCCACAACCCGCTTACCTGGTAAACCGATCGAGCTTTTCCTATGATTTGGTTTGCAGTCACTAGGCCAATCGGGTATATAGAATGTCGTTGGGAACTCATCCCTGACTGGGTTTATTGGTTTGGTTTTAATCAAAGAGTTCAATCAAATCGGGCGTCTATTTTGTCTAATTGGAACATAGTTCCGATTGGCTAAACTACTTGACCAAGTTATTCAGTTGTGCCGTCTTAAAGAAATTTTGGCCATGGAGAGTGTTGACTCTTCTTGAGTTATTTGTTTATATTGAGAGGCTTGCGTCCGGCGGGTCCGTTGATTCGGTCGGATAACCTCAACAGTAGATCCTCTTGTCCACAAAAAAGTAGATCAGGGGATAGACCACTGGCACTTGTGGGCAGATATTTGAACCTGATCTAACCGTACTTAGTTGCGATGCCTCCCTGAGTTCACAATCCTCCAGATTATAGTTTGGGTCAGGACGGATGCTCGGAGACCGTTTGGAGGCCACTAGCAGTAGGCATGTGACCAGGCAACCTGGAGCAAAGTGAGGGGCGGTCTCCGGCGACCCGTCCCAACCCAAACTATAATTTGGGAGGACGATAAACCTAAAAAAAAGTACAACTAATTATGACTGAATCATAATCACAATCTAACCATAATTATAAGTAGTTCAACCCTTTATCCACTTTCTCTGGATCAAAGTATCGGGTACCTTTGGACTGTGAAGATCAAGGGTTAACCGTTGTTTGACTTTGATTATTATATCAGTCCACCTCTTGAATTTTGATCCTACTCATGGATCCATCTGAATCACGTACCATTATTATTCATTATGTCCCAATCGTTTTCCTGCTCATAATTGTAGCATATCCGATCCGACATCTCCACCATTATCGGGTTGAGGTGGACGGATCATG
>JBBMJZ010413111.1:7714724-7725779 GCA_037833815.1 Zingiber zerumbet
CGAACTTTTCCTATGGTCCGGTTTGCAGTCATTAGGCCGATCAGGTATATAGAATGTCGTTGGGAACTCATCCCTGACTGGGTTTATTGGTTTGGTTTTAATCAAAGAGTTCAATCAGATTGGACATCTATTTTGTCTGATTGGAACATAGTTCTGATTGGCTGAATTGCTTGACCAAGCTATTCAATTGTGTCATCTTAAAGAAATTTTGGCCATGGAGAGTGTTGACTCTTCTTGAGCTATTTGTTTATATTGAGAGACTTGCGTCTGGCGGGTCTGCTGATTCGGTCGGATAACCTTAAGGGTAGATCCTCTTGTCCACAAAAAAGTGGATCAGGGGATAGACCACTTACAATTGTGGGCGGATATTGAATCTGATTTAGCCGCACTTAGTTGTGATATCTCCCTGAGTTCACCATCCCCAGATTATAGTTTGGGTTAGGACGGATGCCTGGAGGCCGCTTGGAGGCCACTAGCAGTGGGCAGGTGACCAGGCAACCTGGAGCAGAGTGAGGGGCGGCCTCCAGGTGGCTTCCGACCATCCGTCCCAATCTAAATTATAATTTAGGACGACAAATCCAAAATAAGATCACAACTAATTATGACTGGATCACAGTTACGATCTAACCGTAATTATAAGTAGTTCAGCCCTTCTTTATTTGGATCAAAGGATCTGGGTACCTTTGGACTGTGAAGATTAAGGGTTAACCGTTGTTTGACCTTGATTATTATATCAGTCCACCTCTTGAATTTTGATCCTACTCATGGATCCATCTGAATCACGTATAGTTATTATTCATTATGTCCCCATCGTTTTCCTGCTCATAATTGTAGCATATCCGATCCGACATCTCCACCATTATCGGGTTGAGGTGGACGGATCATGTGGCAACGAGCGAGACACCGAATCATGACACGTTTCACCAAACGCTCTTCTACACCGGATCCCATCGTCTCATATCTCGTTCGCGCCGAGACACGCTCCGATCTGTCATATCCAACTTTGGGGACGCAACGTGTACACGGGCCCCCAGCCCGTTCCGAAGCCAAACCGTATAGCCGCCGATTCCCCATCTCTCTTTCCCAACCACATCTTACTCACGCGTTTCTCACGTGCGTCGACATGCCGCCTTCCCCTTCCGCCCACCAATCACACGGCCAGAAGCGGCTTCCATTCCATCCCCACGTCCCTCACCTAACGCCTCCTCCCAACCGTCCGATTCGCCCATTCCCTTTATATTTACTCGGTCTTTCTCATATCTGGCTTTCTCTCTTTCTCTCTCTCGCCTCTCGAACCGAAACAATGGAAGGAGGCCGCGCCCTTCTCTTACACTGTGCCGCCTCCGCCTTCTTCCTCCTCTCCGCCACCGTACTCTACCTCAACTGCGCCGCTGGCGCAGGCAACCACCCACTCCTCCTCGCCTCCGCTTGCTTTGCCGTCGCCTCCGCGCTGCTCGCCTGTTTGCGCCTCCTCCGAATCCGATCTTCCCGCAAGGGTCTCCCCGTCCGATGGTCTATCGGCGCTTCAGAAGATACCTCGAGAAAATTCTCCCGTAAGTGCGGGAAGGTCGCCCGAGAGGGGGTGGTTCTATTCGGCAATGGAGATGTGTACGAAGGGGAGTTATCCAGGGGGCGGTGCCACGGGAGCGGGGTATATTACTTCTACGCGAAGGGGAGGTACGAGGGAGATTGGATCGACGGGAAGTACGAGGGGCACGGGACCGAGAGCTGGGCGCGTGGGAGCCAGTACCTAGGGCAGTACCGGCAGGGGATGCGGCACGGCTTCGGGACGTACCGGTTCTACGAGGGAGACAGCTATTCCGGAGAGTGGGTTGGCGGCCAGAGCCACGGATGCGGCGTGCAAAGCTGCTCCGACGATAGTTTCTACGCGGGCGAGTTCAAGGGCGGCGTCAAGCACGGCCTCGGCCGATATCGGTTCAGGTGACAAATTAGTCTCTTTGATAAACTAGTCATGAACTTGATGCTCCTCTCTCGATTCCGCTACTTGGATTAATAATAACGGATAGAACCCTACTTTTGCTGCTCCTCTTCAAAAAAAAAAAAAAAAAAAAAAAAAGTCCAAATGTTTTTTTTGTTTGCCTTTGCGCTGTCAAATTCGATCTTAAATGCTTTTGTGGACCTGGCTTCAGCTCGTCATCTGTGCCCGATGAATGATTTCTTTTAGGTTTTTCTGCCTGAGTTAATGATCGCGGAAATAATGCATAATACGCAAACTATGCTGCCAATCTATTACATGTTTCGGCGAATTCCATTATCCACGATCGGAGAGCGATCATGAATTTGTATTCTCCGCGTACAAATTAGGTGATTGAACTGGTGGCTTGCAGGAATGGTGATGAGTACGGCGGCGAATACTTTGGCGACAAAATCCACGGATTTGGGGTTTACAAATTTGCCAATGGCCACCGCTACGAGGGCTCATGGCATGAGGGCAGGAGGCAGGGCTTCGGAACATACACATTTTGGAACGGCGAAGCAAGATCTGGTGAGTGGGACAATGGCACTTTAAGGAACAGGCTCCAAGCTTCTGATCCTGCAATCAAACGTGCTGTTGAGGTATGCATCTCGATCCATCATGGATAGACAAAAGACAACAACACAAAAAAAAAGCACACTGTGTAATTCTCATCCGATTGAATCCTCTTCGTTGGTTTAGGCTGCGAGGAAGTTTGCAGAAGATGCAGCTAAAATTCCTCAGATGGAGGAGCAAGTCAGAAAGGCCGTCTCAGCCGCAAACAATGCTGCCACAGTTGCTCGAGTCATCGCCATGAGGGCCGTTCAGAACCAGAAAGAAGGCAAACTCTGCGACATTAATGTGTGAGTTTACACATCCAACTTAGTGCATTTTGTCAGAACATGATAAACGCCTCTGGGAGGCATTGGTGGCGATAAGTTGTAAACACATACAACTGTCCGACATCAATGGAGAGAACGTTAGATAGTAATCTAGAAGAAGCTGACACCAAGTGTTAGGAATCTTGCTTATAAATCCAACACTCTCAGGGGCTTTCACTGCGTAGTTAAGCCCTTTCCCAATGTAGAAATTTTCATTATCAAGGATTTGCAAAGCAAATTGCTAAATTCTGACTCGTCTCACGATCTCTGCTACTTTTTGATATGTGCTCGAGTTGAAAGTTGAAACTCGAATGTGAAGCGCACTAGAGTAACATGCCACTGTTGCAGAATCTTACAGCCATGTCGACAAGCTCCACCTACTCCCACCTGCAGTCCACTAAAGAATGCAATCGCTTATGCAATCCTGTTGACCTTGATGGTTTTGTTTTTTCAAATGGTCGAGCGTTTTTAAGTATGCACTTTCATTTGAAAGTATATGATTGACCGGCTTTTCCTCCTCATGAATGAAAAGTAATGTTGCTGAGTGATTTGAACTCGATTGTCGTGGCTATATTGCGGGTTCTGCTGTTGATTAAACAGAAAGAAATCAAGTACCGGGAGAGATATCGACTGGCTCCTTCCTTTTTACCAATTTCATCATGGCAAGTTAGTGCTCCGTGGCAACTTGACACAGACTTTTCTTCAAGCAGGGTGCATGTAGATGTGGCTCTGATGTTTACTTAGCTGGTGGTGGGCAGGCGACAGGAGAAGAGAGGGTGGGAAGCTATACGAAAGGGGGCCGAAGAACTAAGTTTGTTTTTTTAGTTGTTATTAGATATCCGATCCATGTCGATAAATTTTAGGAACGATCGATTCAGTATCATAGAAATTTTCTGACTCATTAGTCCAGTGAAGGTGGACTCGATCCTTGAATATTTGAAATGAAAAATGAAAAGAACTAAGTGAAAAGAGGAAGAAAATTATCCTCTGGTAAGTTTTTGTAATATGCCAGTCATTTTGAACTGGTTCAATCCCCAGCCGAAAGCATTATGTTTGAAACTAATCCATTTGCATGGATTCCTGTGTGGCAAATATATCCATTATTTTGGACTCCAGCTAAACTAAAAACGTAACGTAGCTTTCAAATGATGCATATGTTTTGATTGTGTGTTCAGTATCATCTGTTCCAATAATTCAAAATCTTAGTCTTGTTTGTAGATGGAGTTGGATTGCTATTGTTCAGTTTTATAGCTTTCATTTGTAATTTGTTTATTAATTGGAGCAAAAGTGAAGCTATGTTAGTGGTCCTTCTAGGGGTCATATTCTCTCTAAATGAGAATAAATCGGTAATTATCTTAGTGTAGTTCTTTGTACTAGAAAAGTTAGATAATTAATGAGATATTTTTATATATGTTAAAAATTAATTCTAAAAATTATTCATATAAATACCAAGTACATAAGGTGTAATTTGTTTATTAAAAAAAAAATAGATTCGCTATTTTAGTGACCTTACTAGTATTGATTCTATTGATATAGAGAGAGGTAAATATAAGTACACAGGTGTTAGAGTTAGACCCATAGTGGAGTAATCATAGGTCATTCTTAGAAATCTATTCCTGACTATTATGTTAGAAATGTCATGCGTTCACTAATTCACTCGCTTTCATTATCTCTGTCAATCTATCCATAGATTAACGTAGAAGAGATAAATTACGGATGACTATTGAACATTAGCACCGTGGCCATAGGAAAGATATATTCGGATGTATTAAATTTTAATTCCACTATCTAATATAATAATTTCCTATGTCTTAATCATAGAGTCTCGAGAAAACACGCACAATTTATTTATTAAGCATCTAGGCGAAATTCTTTATTTTCTTCCTTTCGTCGGGCTCCATATGTATGCATTCTGCTATAAAAAGGTGCGTTGAGTTTAATGATCACGTCCTAGATCATAAAAAACTAACACTGATCTTTACGCAAGGAGTGGCGTGCGTTGAATGGCCATCTTATAAAACTTAAGAAAATGATTAATAAAGACAAGCCCGTTGAATAAGAAAACTGAATATCACAGAAATATTAGTGTTTTCAATCACTCAGTTAAAAATTTAATAACGTTCACGTCAAATATTTTTCATCGTCGTCCCTCAATAAAACGAAGAGAGCTGATTCAAACCCTTATCCATTAATATAAATCCCCGGAAGTGATGATTTTTAATCACTGCTATAGTAAACCTATGACTCTCTGATCAATTGGACACCCATGGAAAGAGTGATTTTCAAATCACACATAAAGCGAAAGTGTTAATTTCTGATTCCCTTAGTAGACGATGAGTGGTTGTACTTGAGAAGCAAGAAATCATTTCGATATTATCCTTTTGTTTTTTTTTATAGACAGAGCATGCTTATCCATTTGAATAATAAAAAAAAATCCTACGAGAAATCTTCTCCTGCATCACCCAATTGAGAGACATGATAAGATACGAAATGATTTCTTTCTGACATGTATTTAGTAAAAAAAAAATATCTCTTAGGGTTTCTAAGCCTTTGGCGAACTTTTTGCACAAACGTAAAACTTAATCAATTGATTTGACCAACACGCCAATTTCTCTCAGCCGAAAGCGTACATGATCTTCTAAAAGATTATGGACTTGAATATGATCCATAATTTAACTTGGTAAAAATAAAAAAAAGACAACTGTATTTTTATTGAAATAGTTAAAGCAACATCTTTTTTTGATTTTTTTCTATAAAAGCACGGATCATAATTATTATATAATTATAGAAAAACTGATACGTATTTTTAGTACCATAATTTCTTAACTATTATATAATTATAAGAATTATGATTTTTATAACCGTTATAATTACACTTATAATTTAAAAAGTGTTATAATATAATACCGATTAATATTTATTAGAAATAAATTATCTAAATATAACTACCGTGATTTATGTTGATTATTATTGATTGAATACAATATAATTTATTATTGTTTATGAAAATATTTATGATTTTTATCTAATACGGTATATAAGTTTATAAAATACTTAAATCATATACCATAGTTTTAAAATTACCAAATTGAGTATTCACTTTCTATTTTACCTTTATCCTCAAATCAATTTGAAAAAAATAGTTGACTGATTTTTTTCAATCGAATCGATTTATTTCTATTAAAAAAATCCATCAACCGATTTTGGCCAAAATCGGTTAATATACCTACAAATCTGGAATGATATGAAATTAGTTCCTATATATTTGTCCAGTTTTTCTGATTATAAAAATGCTATCAAACATTAATTTGACCTAATATATAGAGAGTATTGATTTTTTGAATATAAATTAATTTTTCAAACATAGTCGTGTTAAAAAAAATACTACTCTCAATATATTGAGTTTAATTGATGTTTGATAGTATTTTTATGATCAGAAGATTTAGATGAACATATAGAAACTGATTTCATATTATTTAGAGGTCTAGGTCCATCAACTGGTTTTGGCCAAAATCAGTTGATGGATCTAAAGACCTCAGAATGACATAAAATCAGTTCATATGTGCTCGTCTATTCTCCTGATTGTAGTGATTTTTTTTTGAAACTATGGCCAAATGAACTTAAATAAACTAAATAATTTTTATTTAGGTTCATTCGACCAAAATCAGATGGTGAACATAGAGAACTTAGAATGAAGTGAAATTATATTCTATAAGTTCTTCTAGTTCTTATGATTATATTTATACCCGCAAACATTAATTTAACCCAATATATTAAGAGCAATGATTTTTTTAAACATGAATGTGTTTCTAAAATTAATTTATATTTTAAAAATCATTGTTCTCAATATATTGGGTTAAATTAATTTTTGATAGCATTTTTATAATTAGGAGAACTAGATGAACATATATGAACTGATTTCATGTCATTTCGAAGTTTCTAGGTCCATTAACCGATTTCAGTCAAAATCGACTGATGAGCCTAGAAACCTTGAAATGATATGAAATAAGTTTCTATGTGTTCGTCTAATTCTCCTGATTGTAATAATACTATCAAATATCAATTTGACTCAATATATTGAGAGCGTAATTTTTTGAATACAAATTAGTTTTTTAGACATATTCGTATTTAAAAAATCATTATTCTTAATATATTAGGTCAAATTGATATTTGATAGTATTTTTACAATCAGGAGAACACATGAAAACTGATTTCATGTTATTTTAAGGTCTCTAAGTCCATCAGCCAGTTTTGACCGAAACCGACTGATGGATTTTTCGAACTGGAAAAAAAATCAGCCGACTGATTTTTTTCCAATCGAATTGATTTGAAGATGGTAAAATAGGAAATAGGTATGCGATTTGGTAATTTTAAAATTATGGTACGTGATTTAAGTATTTCAAAAATTTATCTATTGGATTCGGTGAAAAATTAAAATATTTATATTACAGTAACTATAAATTTGTAATTACTATAATAACATAAAAAATAAGATAATTTTGAAAAATAAAATATACAAAATTGAATTCGGATAAGACACTTTTATTTTAAAAAAACTTTTAGACACCCTCTCTTGATATTAACTTTTATTTTCTGTTGTGAATGGGGAAGTTGCTCTAAAATCCCCATGCAAACTTAAATATTTATTTTCAGTCCCTATGTTAGATTTTCTTTCTTCCCAATACCTGAACAAACTAGTTTATTTGTTTCAACTCCCTAACTCATGTAAAATTACCAATTTACCCTCGTATTAAATTAAAACCTTCAAATATTGCTTATTTCTCTCTCAACTGCTGACGCACTATGTCCCCTTACTTCGAGGCTCCACGACTCCAAACCATCTGCGACACAGTCCCCGACTTCCCCTCCAAACCATCGGTGACGATCTTACCTCCCCTTACTTAGACCCTAAAGCATCTCCATCGACTTTGAAGGCAGAAACCGGAGAACCAGCAAAACCCTACTTTCATCTTCAACCCAAGAATCATCTATAAATTGTAACTTTCTACCCTAGATTTAGACTAATTTGCTATTCTTGTGTGAAAAATAGAAGCTTTAGGTCATGAGTGTTTTAGTTCATGAGTGTTTTCGATTTTGTGAGGTTAAGGTTGAATAAAATTTGATTTCTATTTTAGAATTATAAATTTATGAATGAGTTTGTATTGCATCTTCTTCAATTTAAGGAAAAAATGAGATATGTGGATATTTTATAATGATTATTGTATCCAATTTAAGCAGTATGATGCTCAAAATTGTAAGATTGAATAAAACTGGGTTTGTAAACAAGATAAGATTTAGGTTTTAATTTTCTGAGTGGGGTCGTGTTATTTAGAGATGAATTGATGACAACTTTTTATTATTTAGTTCTTGAATATAAATTTTTTTAAATCATTAGGAAGTCTCTGGAAAAAAAATCTTGAATTATATATGAATAAAGCTTTGATCTTCAGTTTTTATATGATTGAATCAAATATTATGTTTTTTGTGAATTAGGTTAAAATGAATTCTGGAAGTGAATCTTGCAACCTTGCATTTTTGGGTAGTTGTAAGTGCAAGAACCAATTGTTTGTGATTTCAATTTTTAGTGGTTGTAGTTTGATGGATATATATGCAAGTCTTAGCAAAAAAAAGTGGAGATTACTCCCGAATCTATGATTATGTAATACCTAGCTCCGCAACATAAGATGTATGTGACTTTGAGTGATGATGATGATGTGCTCAATATGGTACATTTTCATATGTGTATGAAGCTGAGTATGATCGATTTGAGGGTAGAGAGCAGAAACGAACATATCAACAATAGCCTAAATTTGGGGAGGTAACATATATTATATCCCTCTTCATATTGTAGTTTTGATAATATTATATGTTATATCTAGCATAAGTGCATATGATATAGTTAAGTTGACACTATTAAACATATCATATTGGCAAGGGTTGAGGAGGAATGGACATAGTCAAGGAGTAATGAGGAGATCAAACAGTCCCCGTTGTCGAATACTATAGATGCTTGGATTAACTACATCCATGGCGAAGGGCAAGATGTGTTAGAAGATTTTAGAAGATGTGTTAAAAACTATGTTGTTGATTTTAGAAGATGTGTTAAAAACTATGTTGTTGCTACAAGACCTTCATTTGCTTATAGAAAAAATGACCGTGAGAAGATAATTGCTATTTGTAGTGAAAAGAGTTGTGGATGGAGAATTTATGCTTCAAAATATAAAGCATATATATATTTACGATCCAAAAATGCAACCTACGGTATACATATAGTGAGAACAATCTGCGTAGTAGAGGGCATCCTAAAGCCGACGCAACTTGAATTGCTAATGTGGTGAAAGATAGATTGAGAGGAGAGCTCTCTTATCACCCTTGTACAATTCAAAAAGACTTGCAAAGAGATTACGGGGTAGAGTTAGACTACCACAAAGTATGGAAAGGCAAGGAGTAAGCGATGCATGATATTCAAGGCATAGAAGAGGGACGCTATGATAGGCTGAGATGGTATTGTCATGCTATTCGAGAAACAAATCCTAGCAATGTTGCTAAGTGCGAGATTGATCCCGTAACATCTAAATTCAAACGGTTATTCATTTGTTTCCATGCATGTGCAGTTGGTTTTCTTACTGGTTGTTGGTCGTTGATTTTTTTAGATGAGACTCATATAAAGAATAAGTATAAAGGTTGTATCCTAGTTACTGTGTTGAACGATGCCAACGATGATATTTTCATAATTGGTTATTCTGTAGTAGATGCAGAGAATGATGCTAATTGGAAATGGTTTTATTTTCATTTGAGAAGTGTCCTAATTTTGTATCAAAGTATTTCATTCAACGAGTTCACTTTTTTCTCTGACAGACATCCTGGGATTATAAAGGTGGTTGAGCAATTATTTATGGGTAGCCACCATTCTTATTGTTTGAGGCATTTGATGGATAATTTTGTGAAGCAGATAAATAATTACTTACTTTTGTCCAGATACATGTTTTGAATTCGAAATAATTTGTTTATCTCATTCTTGGTGTTGCAAAGTTATCCAAAACATAACAAAAAGCACTGGTCTTCGGTATTCAAGAAAGCTGCGTATGCTCCATCATTGCAAGAGCATGAACAACTTATAAATAATATCATCAACTCCATGCCACTTGCCAAAGGGTTTATCGTACAATCTCATCCTCAAAGTTGGGTAAATGCTTTATTTCTTGATGATAGATGGGGTGTTATTAATAATAACATAGTCGAGTATTAGAATAATTGGGTTAAACTAGCTCGTTATCTCCCTATTATAGCTATGGTTAACCGCATACGAATGCAGATCATGAATATAATGCATCGGTGACATGAATCAACATTGGCGATGCTTAAGGAATTAAGTTCGAGAAAGGAGAAGTCTATTGCTAGAGTATATCTTGAATCTGAAATTTGAGAGTACATTGGTCATGTAATTGGAGGTTTAAGATAGTTGATGGTGAAAAATCCTTTACTTTTGATTTAATGGATAAGAATTGTTCATGCCAAGCTTGGCAGATCAATAAGCTTCCATGTAAGCACGCTTATGCTGCTATTGAGTCGAGGTCGTTGTATAATTTTTGCAACAAGTATTTCAAGATTGGAATGTATCGTCAAACATACAAAGGAATTATTAATCCAATCTCAACTTTTGACATTAATGAGCCAAATCTTGATGAAGGAAATGTAATCAATGCTCTTGATCTGCGTAGTCAGTCAGGTCGTAGGAGGACTAAGAGGATACCATCTCAAATTGAAACACGTGTGTCAAAGTGTAGTCATTGTCATCAGAAAGGCCACACCAAATGTAGCTACAAAGAAGTTATAAATTAGTTATTGTTTCATTAAAATGATGTTTAAGTGTTTGATTTGTCATTTGTTAGTAAATATATGATACTTAGTTTATTTGTGGATAGTCTGGCTAATACTTTTTTTTACACTTTCGAGGGAAAAAGAGATTGCTAGATGGGGAATCAAGCATGGTATTACATACTATAAGGCCTACACCAAGTAGTAGCATTGGTGATTTACGCATTGTATGATGGTTCTGTTTTTAAAAACCTTGTGCAAGATTTGGTTTGTCTGTTTATGTAGTATACTATGATCTATTATGGTTTTATATGTAAACATGTATGAGTTGTGTTTGTGGTTTATGTTGACTTTGTATCATGTAATAATTACTATTGTGTT
>JBBMJZ010413111.1:7775398-7789283 GCA_037833815.1 Zingiber zerumbet
ACCAATGTGATTCTTATTTCTAAATAATTGTTCATACCAAAAGCTAGGCTTTTAGTATACATCCTAACAGTCCGTCGGCGTACTCTTCCGCAGCTCTTCGTCCCTCGGGCAGCTGCGTCTTTTGCTCCTCGAGGAAGCTTCCGCTCCGGCTTCTCGTCCCTCAGAAACACCGCACGCTTCCTTCTCGTCCGTTGGTGTACTCTTCTGCAACACCTCATCCCTTAGACACATCGAACCCGTCGGCTCTCTCCCGTGCCGTCCTTCTCGCTAGTTACGTCTTTTGCTCGACTTCCTGTGCTCCTAAGTTCCTGCATACTTAGACACAGGGTTAAACACAACAGGATCTAACCTAACTTATTTGATCACATCAAAACAACCCTGGGGTACCAACAATATCCCACTTTTTGATGTGAGCAATCCAAGTTAAGTTAGGGTAAACCAACATAAATTAATATAAAGTAAAAAATAATAAATTTTGCAATAAAGTGCAGAAAGAAATTTAATTTTAAGCTACTTCCCCCTAAACTTAACTCTCTCTTCTCCCCTTTTGATCACATAAAAAATGAGGTACCAAAAAAATTCTAAGGGTAACTTTTCAAAAAAAAATTAGTCATTTAACAAATAAAATTCTGAAATTATAAGGTTAAAATGACTTTAAAAATTTGGTGAATTTTAAACACAAGTCTAAGAGAATACAAAAAATCGAAAGTGAAAGCCTTAAGACAATTTTAGAAATCTTGAAATATTTTCTAAAAAATAGAGCATATATTTTGACAAAAGAAAATCTATTTTCAAGAATTATAATTTCAAAAATATTATTATTATTATTATTATTATTATTATTATTATTATTATTATTATTATTTTAATATATAAAAAAATTCAGAAAAGTTTTCTTCGTTGTTTGCAGGGATAACTCTTTGCAGAATAATTAAATATTTAAAGAAATCAAATGATACGAGAGAATTGAGATTTTTCCTCAAGATAAATTTTGAATTCCTCTTTCTTAAACAAATTGGAACCCAATTTATTTTGAACACAAGTTATAACTCAAGTGGAGTTCTATGAAAAAAAATTAAAAGAAAATCCAAGCATGAAGTTAGAATCCAAAATAGATCCCTTTTTATAGAAAAAAATTAGCCCCTTTTTTTTGTCACTTTTTAAATTTTCCCATTGCGATATTTAAATTTCTATTTTAGTTTATAATAATTTCTAAAAATCGAAGTGGAGAATTTTGACCATATAGAAATTTTTTGAGTTTGTATATGTTCTTTTAACCTTTTTTTTTGTTAATAATTTTCTATTTTTCGTTACTGATTTACAAGAATCTTTCGACAGTATCAAATTAAATAATTGGTCAGGAGGTAGAGACCGTACCTGACTTACCTTGTCTACTTCTGATGCTCCCCCTGTAGAGTTGCTTTCTTCCGACGTTGCTCCCCCTTCATTGATGCTCTCAATGCTCATTTCCGAAGAACTTTCTTTATCTTCAAGTAGGTACTCGGCTATTAGAGCAGTTTCAATCTCCTCATTTTCTGCTTCTGATAATGACTCTGAATTCATCGAGGAGTTGGATTCGGCTACTTTCGGTTCTTCGTAAAGCTTTAAAATCTTTTCCCAAAGTTCTTTTGCATTCTCATAATTGGCGATTCTGTTGACATCATGAGTAGGCAGAATGCTTAGAAGGTGGAACTTAGCCTTACTGTTAGCTATGAAGTCGTTGCGTTACTTTTCAGTCCATCGATGCTTCTCAATTTCTTTTCCTTCTTTGCTTTTGGGCATGTCAAAACCATACTTTAATTGTTAGTAAAATATTAAAATTAGTTTTGAAATATACCTCCATTCGTCGCTTCCAAAATGCAAACTCCCCCTCGAACGTTGGTGGGTAGATGTTAGCTTTGGCCATCGATTTGGTGCTTCAATCGGCGGTTAGTCCTCCTGAAGCGTCCTTTCTCTAATACCACTTGTTAGGACCCTTGGCCAGCTAGAAGGGAGGGGGGGTTGAATAACCCCTGCACAAAAATAAAACAAACGAACCTTTCTCAACCTTAAAAGAACAATTGCATAAAATAATTAAATAAACAAAGGAAACATAGGCTCAAAGGATTTACTTGGTTACAACTGGGAAGGTTGTTAATCCAAGGAAGTGAAACACACTAAATTCTCCTTCAAGCGGAGAAACCTCTTTACAGCAATTAACACATAGAAAGATGAAGCGAAACTAACAAAGAGAAGTGCACAAGTATTGTTTATCAAATTGCTTGCTCTATTTAGCTTCTAGGATCAAGGCTATATTTATAGCCTTGGTCAGCGCGCCTGAAAGGGTTCCAGGCACCTGGAGTGGGATATAATTCTATACTGACCCCTTCCAGGCACCTAGAGTGGGATAGAATTTTATCCCCGACATGTCGATCAAAGTTCACGTCGATCATGATAAAATTTGGGTTCCGAGCACCCGGATCCATAAAGTCAACATGGTTGACTTTTTCAATCCGGACCCTCTGCTCCGGTTCTGCTCACCTCGGTCCGAGTCTTCCGCTCTAGCTCTGCTTGCTTGGGTGATCTAGGCCATCGGGAATAAGGCTCACCCGAACCCAACTTCGGACCTTTTCAAGCAAACTTCCGCTCCGGCTTCTCGTCTCTCGGAATCATCGCGTGCTTCCTTTTTGTCTGCCGACGTACTCTTCCGCAGCTCTTCGTCCCTCAGACAGCTGCATCTTTTGCTCCTTCAGCAAGCTTCCACTCTAGCTTCTCGTCCCTCGAAAACATCGCACTCTCCCTTCTCGTCCGCCGATGTACTCTTCCGCAACACCTCGTCCCTCAGACGCATCGAGCTTGTTGACTCTCTCTTATGCCATCATTCTCGCTAGTTGTGTCTTTTGCTCAACTTTCTATGCTCTTAAGTTCTTGCACACTTAGACACAGGGTTAAACACAACAGGACGTAACCTAACTGTTTTGATCACATCAAAATAACCCTAGGGTACCAACACTCTATCTCTCGTGACACAAACTTCTAAAAGAAAGTATGAAGGTGTTGGTCTTTGGGGTCCACACTGGGCCTACTGACCATTACTCAGGAGTGTCGCCTGCTCGGGCTCGCAGAACATGCTGAATGACTTAGTCTTCACTCAGCATTTTCACTCACATTAAGGGTGTGATATGCTCGATCGGGCTGTAAGTCTGATCAGTCGATCGGAAGGCCTAGTTGGCTAGGTTTTCACTGCTTATTGTACCCTGACGTCCTAAAGCCTGATCGGCCATCCAAGACCCAAACAGGCCACCCCAAGGTCTGACCGGCCATTCGAGGGTCGGTCGTCCCTATGGCCTGTTTGGATGTGTCCCTACCTCAATCGGTAACTCTGAAGGTTGACCGCTCCTTAACTTTGACTGCCTCATCAGCCGTTCTTCCCGGCCTTGAGCTACCTTTTAGGGGGTCCACCTTTATCACCGTATTACAAGTCTTCCTCTTAAGTCTAGTCGAAGGAAACTGTAAGTTTGACTAACTGAACCTATGGTATTATTTACCTTCCTTATCCCCGGTAGGGCGTTCGCTTTCTTGACTTTCATTTGGTTGAAAGGAATGTTGTTCTTATCTATTGCTTCAAGAATGCTCTTTTCCCGGTAGGCTTTAATTAATTGATGCTGCCTTATGCCTCCTCTTTTTCTCGAGCAGGTTTTAATTTACAATAGTGACGCTTAATGATAGCTGACGTCATTCCAATTTTCTCAGAAATTGACCAAATCCCTTATTATTGATGCAAAGCATGCCAAGTATGCTTTTTCATCATGAGATTGTTGATTACCTCCATTCCTCATAAATACACCCTATGATTCATCGCTATGTGTCACACTCTCATGCTGCCGAGTATTCGATGTGATAGGTAACTATTGGACTTTGATGTGATAGTTACCTTTTCAAATTTGACAACCCAAATCAATCATGTTTTCTTAAGGCACTCAATCAGACGACCACAAATGACCAACAATAGGGTTTTTAAGGCCTTCGTTTTTCTCTACACTGTATCGTCTTCGATTTTGCTTTTGCCTTCATCTTTCTCATCCTCTGCTCACCATCGTTGTCAATCCAGGCCTAGTAAGTTCTAGCCTACTTTCCTCAACTTTCGATCTTCCTTTTCCTCATGGTCTCCTACCCTTCTCCTCCGACGGCTATTCCTGGTCTATGGTACACCTCCACTTCATCAGACTTCAATGGCGAGTGGATCAAATGAAACACACATACCACATCCCCTTTGATTATTAAATTATCATCCCCTCTGCCTATGACCTTCCCCACACACCTCTGGATGACTTTTTAACATTTTTCAAGGCCAACTTTATGCTAGTCTTCGTTTTCTGGCACATCCGATCCTTTTTTCTCCAAAGTTTGTAGATATTTTCATATTCCCCTTCAACAATTGGTGCCTAACCCTTTTAGATTTTTATGTGGGGTGATAGTACTCCCGCTTGTATAGAATCACCCTATTAGCACTAAAAGATTTCAGATATCTTCATAATAGTATTATATTATCCACTTTGGGCATAAACCCTGATAGATTTATTTTTGGGCTCTACCCAAAAGGCTTCTTACCAATGAAGATATCTTCATCTTATAAACCCATGATCTTTTCCATGTATTTCCAATATGGAAATTTGATTATATTCCCAATAATCCTTTCCTCGAATGAAGAACCACCATTATTCTCATGGTTTAGGCCTCTCCTCAAGCATCAGGTCACTCTTAACCTGCTCAGGGCCTCCTCCTAAGTATCGGATCACTCTTGACTTGCTTAGGGTCTCTCCTCAAGCATCGGGTCACTCTTGACCTGTTTAGGGTCTCCCCTCAAGTATCAGGTCAATCTTGACTTGCTCAAGGCCTCTTCTCATGTATCGGGTCACTCTTGACTTGCTAAGGGACTCCCCTATTTTGTTCAAGGTTCCACCCACATGGTTCTATCTGGATCATGACTCTAGCTCGTGCTTCTTTCAACAATTAGTCTAGTAAAGAGCGATCTCACTTTGATACCAATTGTTAAGACTAAAAAATTTTAGATATCTTCATAATAGTATGATATTGTCTACTTTGGGACTAAGCTCTCGTGGATTTATTTTTGGGCTCTATCCAAAAGGCTTCTTACAAATGGAGATATCTTCATCTTATAAATCCATGATCTTTTCCATATATTTCCAATGTAATACCTTAATTGTATTCCCAACACCCCCTATATCCATGAATTTTTCATTATTTTTTTACCCAAAACAATCCAAGTCAAGCGTCTTTCTCTTTCAAGCCCGAGTGGGCATTATGTACTTTAACAAAATGTCTTTATCCAATAAGCATTGGAAGTCACATTATTTTTGCCCCCAACTCCCCAATCAAGCCACCTTCCTGATCGGCTGGAAAAAAAGATACCCAATCCTTCCAAGTTAGGTAAATATAGATGAGAGCTGGTCTATCTTCAAGTCGTCACGCAGTTGACCGGGCTAAAGTACCACATTCATAAATTGCTACTTGAGGACATATTGTACATGTTCGGGCTGAGTCTCATTCGCGCTCGATTGCCCAACTCCTTCAGTGAGAAATTCTTCCCTCTATTGTTTTTGGATCTAACTAATTTCTTTTTCTTTTTTACAGCTAGAGTAATGTTAAAGGCTTTGTTAAGTGAGTCCGCAAAGTTAGCCTATGAGGAGCTTAAGGCCCACGGGACGGTCGAGCTAGAGAGCTGCTCCTACCGGTCGGACACTCTAAAGAGCCAACCAATGAGGAAGGGGCAAGCCGAGTGGTGGGGAGCGATGCCACCGTCATCACTGAGGAGCTGTCTCCATAGAGCTCTTCTTTGGTGCCCATAGCAGTTCCTTCAGAGTTCACCATTTCTATTGAGTCGTTACTGCAACTTTAGCATCGTAAAAGACTCCGAACAGAAGCCTTCATCTGATCGGCGACATCCGCCCAACCCAGCTTTGTCGCTGCATCAACCTTGCAACCACCATCCGAGTAGGGAGAAAGTTCTTACTCTGCCATTCGGAAGAGAGCAGTTGGTTGGAGCACACCCACTTAGTTCGATCAGACTCCTTCTTTAGTTGAGCTACAAACCAACATCATCCTTGCCCAAACTATATCTTTTTTTATGCCCCCACCAGTAGAATCAACACCCCCTCTCTCCAAATCGAAGAGCAAGTCCAACTCGGAACCAACTGCCTCAGGCGAATTACGGTCATCCTTAGGCCGCCTAAAGATGAATGACGTTATCCAAATATGAATGAACCACGCGCCCCCAAGCACAAGATTGAAATTGAAGGCCCCTTGGCCCAAACCTGGGTGGACCCCAGGGTCAAGGTGGCGGCCAATTCACCCGAGGACCTGTCGGATCATTTTTATCAAAATTCCACATGGTGAGTTTGCATAATATTTAAGTAATTATATTTCCCGATCAGCTAGTTCTAATCACTCTTTTCTTTCAATACTTTTAGGTGGAAAGCCTAACTATATGCCAAAGGCTAGCCTAGCTAAGTCACAAATATAAACAATCGTAAACCCTAGTCGAGGGAGCAGGTGACTCCCAATCCTTAGTCGATTAACTATTGAGATGACCCAATTGAGGACTCGGAGAGTTAGTCTAAGCAGCTCTTAGGGTCTGAGCGGGCGCTGACCGTGGAGAAGGAGAAAAACCACGATCAAGCCGTCGAGCATGAGAAGTTGAGGAAGCAGGCCCAAAATTCTAAATTGCGCCTAAACTAGGCAAACGCCAGGAAACTCGAGGCCATTGAAGACTTGGATATCAAGAACAAAGAAGCATGAACCCTGGCCAAGAAGCTCGAAGAGTCAGAAGCCACTCTGCTCGTAGAATAAGTGGGCTAGACGACCGAACAACCAAGCCATGAGCTTCAGCTCGAGGAGTATAAATGATAAATGGATGAGAGAGATGTCAACTTGCAAACCCTAAAAGCCGAGCTAGAGGCCTCAAAGGCCGAACTTGCTAAGCTCAAAGAAGAAGAGCCCGGTCAGATAGAAGTTCACATGGTTGAGTATCTTCACTCAAAAGACTTCAATTAGATGTTGTCCGATCGAACCATGAAGATGTTCAGTTATGACATTGAGGGGACTCTCAAGCAATTGAAAGATGGCGGTTGTTTATCTGTTGAGGTTCCTAAGACCTTTATCAAGTGCCAAAAAATCTTGGAAGTTATCCTCGATGATGCCCTTGCAAATTTTGTGCAGTGTCCTCTTTAAGCCCTTCAATGGATTTTGTAAAAACTTAACAACTTTTCCTGCAGTATATATATTATTCCTTGTTTTCACACTTTTAACTTTTGAATGCCTTAGCCTTAAATTTATTCTGCATTTTCCTTCGCCTTGGATTTTTTAATGCTCTCAGACATTGTTGTAAAGAACCTTTATTCTAGTGATTTCCTAGAATTCAAGGAGAGCTTCAATATTTGGTTGTAAAGACCAGTTTACTTATAAATTGGTTGCTTGGCTCGATGGTTTAAGACCTCGGCCGAGTGGCTCAAGAACCTAGGTATTAGGCGTGAGAGCATGCTCATTTATAATTTGGCCGAGCAGTGTCAGAGTTTGAGACTTGGTCATGAGAGCATGCTCACTTATAACTCAGCTTAGCGATACGAGAGTCTGGAACTTGGTTATAAGAGCATACTCACTTATAACTCGATCGAGCAAAGCGAGAGTCTGAGACTTGGTCATGAGAGCATGCTCAACTTATAACTCAATCGAGTGGTGCGAGAGTCTGAGACTTGGTCTTGAGAGAATGTTTACTTATAACTTGGCCGAGCGGCGTAAGAGTCTGAGACTTGGCATGAAAGCATGCTCACTTATAACTCAGTCAAGCGGCGCGGGAGTCTAGGACTTAGTCATGAGAACATGCTCACTTATAACTCGGCCAACCGACGCTAGAGTCTTAGCATGAGAGCATGCTCACTTATAACTCGGTCGAACTACACGAGAGTATGGGACTTGACTGTTTTCCTCTTAAACCTTCCTACATTCGTTGAGTATAAATTTTTACAATTTACATAAATTTATCGCAAACTTACTATCCAATCTGATAAGGCTGTAGATGGTTTATGCTCCATGGTCAAAACAAGTTTTTTCCATTTTCATCCTGCAAGTAATAAAATCTCGAGCTGAGCTTTTGTGTCACTTTGTATAGTCCACCCCAAGGGGTTCTAACTTATTGATATCGTTGGCTGACTTAAGCCTCTTCCATACTAGGTTGCCCACTTGAAATGACCTCTGAATAACCCTCTTGTTATAGTTCTGCTTCATTCTTTGTCGATACATCATCAATTGAATGGTTACTTTATCTTTGAGTTCCTCTACTAAGTCCAACTCCATAAGGCGTCGATCAGAATTCTCCTTGTCATATGGATATCTCTGATTAGATTCCATGCCAACCTCAACCGATACTACTACTTCTCCTCCATACACCAAGTGGAACGGGGTTATGTCTATGGCTTCTCAAGGTGTAGTATGATGAGCCCATAGTACACTTGGAAGTTTGTCAACCTAGCTCCCTCCCAAATGATCTAGTCGAGTCCTTTGATAATTTCTCTATTGGAGACCTCGCTTGGCCATTGCTTTGATAAAAAGCCATGGAGGTGAAGCCTTACAGGATATCATAGCTCACGCACCACTCTTTGATCTTCTTCCCTTGAAATTGCCTCTCATTATCAAAAACAAGCTTATGAGGGATACTGAATTGGCACACAATACTTTTCCATAAAAAATCTAATAACTGTTTGCTCCATTATTTTAGTCAACGGCTCAACTTCCACCCATTTAGAGAAGTAGTCTACCCTCACGAGTAAGAATTTCCTTTGACCAGTCGCCATGGAGAAAGGTCCTACAATGTTCATGCCCCATTGGTCGAACAGGTAGGAGATGATTGAGGTCTTCAATGCTTGCGTGGGATCGATGTGGTATATTTTTGATGCCTTAGACATGATAAACATGTGGCCACCATCCGAGCTACGTCTACCTGCAGGGTGGGCCAAAAATATCCAACCAATAAGATCTTTCGGGCGAGCGATTAACTACCCGGATGGCTTCCACTGGAACCTTGGTGTACTTCTTATAAAATATATTGAATGTCCTCCGATCTAATACATTTTAATAATGGCTTGAAAAGTCTCTCTTGTATAGCTGATCTCCTATCAGTGTAAACCAACTATCTCTCTTTTTTAACAAACGTGCCTACTCCCGATCTACCGGTAAGTTTCTCGCTCGGAGGAACTCTATTAATGGCATTCGCCAGTCACTCTGCCCCTCTACTTCGACTGATGTTTCAATATGAGCCACCAACAATATCTATTCTATTGGCTTGTCCAGTATCAACAAGCTCAAAGAACTAGCCAACTTGGCCAACTTATCTATATATTGATTATCCACCTGGAGAATCTTTTGTACTATTATTTTTTGGAATCCCGTCTTTAATCTTTAAAATGCCTCAACATATAATTTCAACCTAACATTGTTTATTTCAAAATTATTTGAGAGTTGTTGGATCATCAGTTGGGAATCCGAGTAAATGAAAACCCTAGTTGCTCCCACATGTTTAGCTATTTACAGTCCGACGATCAGAGCTTCATACTCAGCCTCGTTATTAGTAGCCCAATAGTCCAATCGAATGGATAGCTTCATCCTATCTTCACGCAACAATATCAATAGGATCCCTACTCCACTGCCCTGCTAAGTGGACGATCCATCCACGTAGACTTTCTAATTTTCCTCTGGCTATGGATTTTGTATTTCTGTCGCGAAATCAGCTAGGGCTTTTACTTTGATGGCCAATCGGCTTAGTATTGTATATCAAATCCACTTAACTATGTAGTCCACTTGATAAGCCGTCCGGACACCTCGGGGTTGAGAAGAATAAGATCCAGTGCACTGTTAGTTAAAACAATTATAGGATGGAAAAGAACATAAAGATGTAACCTCCGAGTGGCTAATACTAGCCCATATGCCAGCTTCACAAGAGAAGTATAACGACATTCAACATCTTTTAATAAATGACTCAGCAAATATACTGATTGTTGTTCGATGTCGTCCTATCGCACCAACGCCAGTCCAACAGCCTGCTCGATGGAAGACAGGTAAATCTAAAGTGGCTCGCCGACAATGGGCTTTGCAAGTACAGATAAAGAAGATAAATAACTTTTGAGCTCCTCCAGTGCCTTGTTTCATTCGACGTTCCATTAAAATTTTGTGGCTCGGTGAAGTATCTTGAAAAACTGTTAACTCATATCGAACGATCTTGAGATGAATCAAGAAAGTGTTGTAATCTGTTTGGTCAGACGCTGAGCCTCCTTCAAATTGTGTGGAGGGGGCATATCTTGGGTTAGCTTTGATTTCCCATTCAATCACGATGTAGCCTAGGAAGCATCCACTTTTCACCCCGAATAAGCACTTGTTCAGGTTAAGCTTGATTCCGTGCTCCCTAAAGGTTTGACATGTCTCCACAATGTTTGCACACAAATCAGTAGTTTGGAAAGATTTTATAACTATATCATCAACATATACCTCCATGTTTTTATCGATCTGTGGTCAGAATACCTTATTCATGAGCCTCTAGTAGGTTACCCCCGTGTTATTCAGTCCGAATGTCAAGACCTTGTAGCAATAGGTTCTGTCAGCCGTGATGAAGCTGACTTTCTTTTAATCCTCCTTAGCGAGCGAGACCTGGTGGTATCTTTGATATGCATCTATCATGCATATCAATTCACAACCCACTGTAGAGTCTACCACTTGATCAATGCGTGGTAGAGGATAATAGTCTTTTGGACATGTCTTGTTCAGATTTCTAAATTCATGCAAACCCATCACTTGTTTCCGGGATTGGATACTAATACCACGTTTGTAAGCCAACTGAGGAATTGCACCTCCAAGATGTGTCCATCTTCAAATAACTTTTTAACTTTGGCTCAAATAATTTGGTTTTGTTCTACTCTAAAATCCCTTTTCTTTTACTTAATTGACTGAGTGTCTAGTCAAACGTGTAACTCATGTTACATTATTGTCGGAGAAATACTCAGAAGCTTGTGTGTTGGCCAAGAGAACACATCATGGTTGTGTTTCAAGTAGCCACCAGCTCAGCCTTCTTCTCGGGGCTCAGATCGGCTAGGATGAATTGTACTTCTTCTTTCTCTTCATAAACCAGAGTTGCAGGAGCCTCCTGGATTGCATTAACTTCTAATCGTTGGGCTTTTCGAGAGGCCTAAGACTTAGCTCTCACAATCGCCAAATACATTTGTGCGCTACAAGTTGGTCATCCTTTACCTCGCCGACCAAGTCGTCTACTAGAAACTTGATTTTCTGACAAAACATAGAGGCGACTGCTCAGAATTCATTCAGCGTTGGTCAGCCAAGTATGACGTTATAGGCCAAGGGGGCATCTACCACAATGAAGTTTGTCTTGTGAATCCTCATGAGTGCTTCTTCTCTGAGAGAGATGACCAGACAAACTTGGCCAATCGGCTATACTTTGTTCCCTATAAACCCATATAGGGGTGTTGTCATTGGATAGAGCTCATCTTTGTCTATCTGAAATCAATCAAATGTCTTCTTGAATATGATGTTGACCGAATTGCCAGTGTCCACGAAGGTGTGGTGAATGTTGTAGTTAGCAATCATCGCCTTAATGATTAGGACATCATCGTGAGGGACTCCAACTCCCTCCAAATTTTAAGGACCAAAACTAATCTCTGGTCTCTGTGCTCTCTCCTTGCTGCACTCAATGGCGTATATCTCTGGCTGTCATGCATGTGATTTTCAGGCTCGATTAGAATCACCATCGGTCAGGTCACCTACTATCATGCCAATATCATCCCAAGCAGCATTGCCATGATTTTCTTCCTCCCGAGTTGACTGGCGTGACAACTATTCGACCGATGCCTGAGCAGGCCTTTTGTTATCTCTTTGTTTGGGTTGTTGATGGTTCTAATTGGCTGGTGCGCTATTTTATCTTGGGGTCCACTCGGTCAACGATAATGTTGATGGTTGGGTGAGGGAGATCACTGGTGAAACTCTTGGGGGGTTGATCAACGTGGTCATAGATTAAAATGATAGCAGTCTTTTGTGTTGTGAGATCCCGAATGATGGTAAGAGCAAAACATTAGAGTCCACTATCAGGGCTAGGTGAATCTTGTCCTATCGGCTTCCACATGCTGGACCACAAGCAGTCGAGACTCATGATGTTGTTGTTGTGGGCCCAATCGGGGCCCTCTTAGAGGTGGATTGTTGTTGGCTGATTGGCATTCAGGAGCGATGCCCTACTCTAGTACTACTTCTTTCTTCCAAGCGATTGGGTCTCTTCAACATCAATATATTTGGTGGCTTGCCCGAGTAGCTGGTCGAAATCCTTCGAAGGCTTCCTGATGAGAGATTTGAAAAAGTCATTGTCCGTGAGTCTCTGAGAAAAAGCACTTGCTAGGATTTCTAGAGTGGCCAAGTGGAGATCCATGACTACTTGATTGAATCGTTTAATGTAGGCTCTCAGCGTCTCCTTGGGCCCCTGCTTGAACGAGAACAAATTCATCATCATCTTTTGGTAACGGTGACTGTTAGCAAAGTATTGGAGAAAGGCTCTTCAGAAATCCTTGAAATTATCGATCGACTCTACTGGCAGTTGCTTAAACCATCTTTGTGTTGATCCTGCTAAAGTAGTAAGGAACACACTGCACTTGACCCCATCCATGTACTGGTGGAGTATGACCATATTTTTGAATTTTAGTAAATGGTCTTCGGATCAATAGCTCTTGAATACTCCTCGATCGACATGGATTGATAATGCTTCAAAAGTTTATCCTCCAATATTTCTTTAGAGAACGATGTTCTAACCTACTCGGGGGAATTACTCGTCATGGGAGCCTTTCCCTTACAAATATCCCGAACGGGGGCATTCTCAGAAGACGATTCCTACTTCTTATCCGCTCAGCCCAGCTCCTCTATGGGTGTTCAGAATAATGCCTTGTGATACTCAATTGGTGAAGGTGGCAGCAGTGCCAAGATGATTGGTGGGATGAGAGCTAGAGGGTAAATGACAAGATGAGGGTGGTTCGGCAGTTGCCCCGCTAGACCCTCCACTCGGGTCCAATGTTCAACGTGTTGGCTAGTAGTCGATACGGCTGGGTCATTTAATGTTCAACACTCAGCTGTTGTTTGTTGTTGTTGCTGTTAGATAGTGAATTCGCTAAAGGAGGCGGTGGCGGGGGAGGGGGTGAATAGTGATTTAAAAAATATCGAGAGTACGCAGCGGAAAAGTCGAAAGATGACACAAGTAGTTTTTACTCGGTTCGGAGTCTTCGGCGACTCCTACTCCAAGGCCCGCACTCATTGAGTGTTTTCATTAGGCAATCACTTATAATTCAAATAGTTATTACAAATGAAGTACAGGAATTATTTAGCAAAGAAAAAACCGACAATAAGAAAGAAAGACAGAAAAAGAAATAGCACTTGTCGGAAAGCCTTTGCAGCGTCGCAGGAGCACAGGAGAGCAGATCATGAGTTGTTGAGTTGCTCCAACCTTCACCCTCCTTATATAGGATGCTCTGGGTGCCCGGATCCCTTCCGGGCGCTTGGAATGTGACGTAGCTCAGCCAATCATGAAGCTCCACGTGTCGACGACGCGCACAGACTCTTGTTTTCCAGTAATTTTCTTCCTGCAAGAAAACATTAATCCTGAGGAAAATATAAGATACATATCCTGAAAAATAGAGTATTATCACAGTTTAAAATCAAACAAAATATTAATTAGATTTTGTCTCTCCAAGACCGAAATCTGGTCAAGATCTCGACTTAGAGTTTCGAAATGGTTCTAAGTCGGATCGGCGCCTAAGTTCCCTTCCTAGGAATGCGTCCTCAGAGTCACTCC
>JBBMJZ010413111.1:7789383-7803824 GCA_037833815.1 Zingiber zerumbet
AAACTTAGTTTTACAAAGGTTAGTTTTCATAAACACATTGATTTAAAATATGTGTAGAAGAATATTTTCCAAAACCAAAAAAAAAATATTTTTTAATAAAGGGAAAATAGGTGTGAAAATAATTATTCCTCCCCATGAATCTGACATAAAAAAAATAATTGTCTAACCAATTAGTTACTTACTGACTATCAGAAGATACTAGCTTTCACTTGGTTAGTCAAATTAAGTTCATTGTAATCAGTTAGTGTTTGACTAAACTGAATAATTTAACCTGATTAATATTTGTTTAGTATTTAATGCCCAGACTTATATCGATGCACTGAAATAAGCATCTTATGTCCAGGCAATTTACCTATGTATCTCACCCCTTTCTATGTCTGACAATCACAAACAAGGTAAACCTAGGGTGTTGGTAAGATGCTCAAGTACTAGCCCTATAGGTACATGCTTTTTAAGGGATTGAACTAGTCTAAGGCTAAAACTAAATTTTGAAACTCTAAAAATGGGAAAGTTTTACAAAATAAAAACAATTTTAACCTAGAATTTAAAAACAACCATTTTTGAAAAATAAATTTTGAATTTTAAGGATCCTAATCTATTAAATTAAAACAGGAATAGTCAACATCTGAAGTGATGATCAATAGATTAAAATGTACTATAGGTAATGTACTACAGTCATGATAAAAGTATACAACAATGAAGTCTACTGGGACGATGTGGGAGGTGGTCCCGAACCCAAGGAGTGTAATAGCTCTAACAACTCAGTGTGTCGGGTTCGGTTGTCCTCTCGAGAACTGGATAGGTCTCGTCGAAGGTCGGAGATCTCCTGTCGCATCTCCCGTCGCAGGTCGGAGACCGCTCGCCAAATATCATGGTGAAAATCAGAGGTCTCCTGCTGGAGACTCGTCATCAAACTCTCTAGTCCGACCACTCGGTCGCATAGAGTGCGAGGAGCGGGACGTGGTGCTCGAGCTGAAGGTGGTGCTGGGACAGGAGCGGCCTCATCAGGTAACAGTGCAAGCATAAACTCATCCTACTCTGCCTCCTCCTACCAGGCATCTGACTGTGGACCTGGGTCAGGCTGGTGTTGTTCCCCCCTCCACTAAAACATAATACCCTCATCATCGATATGGACCCCACCTAAGGAGAAGTTCCTAGATCTTACAACGTCAAACTCGGTCAAAACGTGAATATCACCTCTAGTGACATCAATGTGCAGAGAGGCAATATATGCCGTCAAGATATGACAATATGGCATATGAACTCGTCAATATGGTAGTGACTTCGGCTGAGTGGATAATGACATAAAAAATGTGTAAGCTAATGTCTATATCTAATCTATGACAAAAGGCGTAAAGAAGAAAAGAATGAAACGGACGTATCATCGCGATGTCGCGAGTGGTCAATGGTAAAATGCAGGATACTAAGACCTTATAGAGGTCATAGTCCTGGACTCGAAGGGAAACTGACTTAAACTGGATCACAGTGGGGACTCGCTCCCCTCTAAAAAGATACAAATAAATCGTATCAAGAGTAATATGCGAGTAAGGATCTCCAAATGATGGATCCCTAGAAGGATAACACTAAAAGGTACAAGTAGATGGTCCTAGGCTTAAAAACATCCGGATGATGGTAGGGGATAGCGTCATATAAGTACCAGCTACCCTAGTAGTATAGGAAAGGTCATCTGCTTTCACTAGAACCTTTATGAGAGTGAAAAGGATTTGATGCAAGGGAAGGGGGTGCCCCTGCCCCCCTTATATAGGGGGTTCCGGGCGCCTGGACCCTTTCCAGGCGCCCGGAATCAGTTGGGGCGGGGCGCCCGAAGTACCGTCCAAGCGCCCCGGAAGAGGATACCAGGGGCACCCGCCCCTGGTTTTTCACTTTGGTTTCTGATTTTTTTTAAATAAAATTTTAAGTTAATCTTTTAAAATAAAAAATTTTAAGTTAACTTTTAAAATAAAAATTTTAACTTAATTTTGAAATAAAAACTTAAAGTTAAGTTTTAAAATAAAATTTTTAAGTTAATTTTAAAAAAAATTAAGTTAATTTTTAAAAAAAATAAGTTAATTTTTAAATAAATTAAGTTAATTTTTAAAAAAATTAAGTTAATTTTTAAATAAATTAAGTTAATTTTTAAAATAAAATTTTAAGTTAAATTTAAAAATTTTAACTTAATTTTAAAATTTTAAGTTATATTTTTAAAAAAAAAAATAAGTTAATTTTTTTAAAATAAAATTTTTAAATTAATTTTTAAAATAAAATTTTAAGTTAATTTTTAAAAAATTAAGTTAATTTAAAAAAATTTTAAGTTAATTTTTAAAATAAAATTTTAAGTTAAATTAAAAATAAAAAAAAATTTTAAGTTAATTTTTTTCAAAAAAAATAAAATTTTAAGTTAATTTTAAAAAATTAAGTTAATTTTTAAAATAAAATGTTTAAGTTAATTAAAAAAATTAGGTTAATTTAAAAAATTTAAGTCAAAAAAATTTTTAAGTTAATATTTAAAAACATTTAAGTTAATTTAAAAAATTTTAAGTTAATTTTTAAAATTAAATTTTAAGTTAATTTTAAAAAAATAAGTTAATTTTTAAAATAAAAATTTAAGTTATAAAGATGTTAAAACAAATTTTAAAAAAAATAAATTATTTTAATTTAACTTAAATTTAATCTGATTTAATTTAATTTAATTTATTTCTTAGTCATCTCACCCGATCTAAATTTTTAATCAGGGAATCCTATAATTTTGTGAGATGAATTAGATTCAATTTTAGGGTTTGGTTTAACTTTGTATTAGATTCAGGTTTAGTTTTGGGCTCAATAAATTGACATTCTTTGGATAAACTTCTGGGTTATGGTGAGTCACCTGGACATCATTAGAGTAACCATTCCTTCGAGGTTTTTCAAATAGTCCTATCCACTAAACTTAATATAAAACCTTGGTCAAACTAGTTAGGATCTGTAAAGGGTATCTTCGGTTAGTTCCACTTAGCCAGATGCACCAGGTCGAAGTCATATCTTCCTAGACATGCATAGACTAAGCTTCCCTAACGTACTATCATCGAAAACTTCACCAGTACCATAGGTCAAGTTAAACTCGGCCCCTTTTTAACTAGTCCTAATTACCCTACCGGGTAGCTTAGTTTCGGTTACCCTGTCAGGTAAATTATTTTTGGAGGTGCCAGCTATTATGAAGCTTCCCCGTGCATTATTGGTCTTTATTTTTGTGTTTTAGTTCTTGGTTTATGTCTGTTACTTTTATAATTATAATTGACTTGATGATATTCTAAGTTTTGGTGGGTTTTTAAATATTTTGATTTTGAATTTGTTGGTCTAGGTTTGTATTTTGGTTTTTGATTTGATTTATTCGATTTTACATAATATATTTTTTCCTTAGGTATGTAATATTGGTTAAGTCCTACTTGCTTGGTTAAGCATGCTTTCGGAACCCAATCTTTACTGGATTGTTTGTGTTGGGTATTAACGATTTAAATGTTTTATTTGAATTTCACTTGTAGCCAAGTCCGGTTTTGTTGTAAATTACTTTTTGATTATTAAAATTAGATATAAATTCTTAGATCTTGTTGTAAATTTTTCTAAGAGATCTTTTAATTTATTAATTTCTATTTTTAGTGATAGATTTTCCTCCTCAAGCGTTAGGTCTTGAGTTGGATTTGAATTTATGATTTGTTCCTTGAGGTTTTGATTCTCCTCTAAGAGCAATTTGTTTTCATTTTCTTTGGTAATTAATTTCCTATTTAAACATGCAATAATTTTAAAGAACTTTCTATTCAAATTAAAGTATACCTCTTTGAGACCTTCGGAAATGAGTACGGACTCGTGGCTTGATTCGGGTTCAGACTAGTCTTCCGATTCATCCTCCGACTCTGCTTCGCGGGCCATCAGCGTGAGGTGACTCTGGTGCTTCTGATCTTCATCCTCCGATTCGTTAGAGGAAGAGTCGTCCCATGTCGCTTTGAGAGTCTTCTTCTTGGTTGTCTTCGTCTTGTCGCTCTTCAACCTCGGACACTCATTCTTGTAGTGACCCTTCTTGTTGCACCCGAAGCAGGTCACGTTCCTTGGTTCGGTTGGGAAGTTGATCTTTTGCAAGTCCTTTTTGCTAGAGCTCTTTTTCCTCCCGGTGAACATCTTCCTTACCAGGTTCACCAGGTACTCTTCATCTTTAGGATCCTGATCAGACTCATCTTCATGTTTAGGTTTGGTCTTTCTCCTTTCTTTGGAGGAACCTGCAAACAAAGCAATACTTTCTCGTATCTAGCATTAGTTTGCTCATGTAATTCTAATTCACAAAACAATTCATTGAGTTTTAATTTAGATAATTTTTTTGAGATTCTGTAGGCATCCACGATAGATGCCCATAAAGTATTATGTGGAAAAGCATTCAATGCGTACCTGATTAGATCACGATTCTCCATCTGATGGCCTATCGTGTGGAGTCCATTGAGGATGTCTTTGATCCTCGTATGTAGTTGACTTACGGTTTCTCCTTCCTGCATTTTAATATTAAATAACTTATTTAATAGAAGGTCGCACTTAGTTACCTTAGCGTCGCTCGTTCCTTCGTGTAGTTCAATCAACTTGTCCCACAATTCTTTTGCTTTTTGATGCAGTCCTACCCGGTTCAACTCTTCCTTCGTCAGTCCGCATTGTAGCATGTTGAGTGCTTTGAAGTCCATTGACATTTTTTTCTTCATGTCCGAAGTCCACTATTCTGGGTCCAATGGAATTCCTGAGTTGTTGACCGATGCTTTGTAGCCTCTTGTGACGCTGAACTATTGGTCGAAATCAGTCTTCAGGTAGATCTCCATCTGCTTCTTCCAGTACAGAAAATCATTCCCATTGAATAGGGGAGGACGTACTGTATTGAAGCTTTCAACTTGAGACATTTTTTGACCTACACACAAGTAAACAAATAGACAAAGAAAATCCCAAGACTTGGTCTTGGATTAGTAGTGCAGAAAGAGAAAAAAAATAATCTAAAAGATGAATTGGTGTTGTACCAATTCAGATTAATTGCAACGAAAAATATTTCCAAAAAGGTAATAATACTAGTTTGGAATACCGAAAACTGGAAACCAAAAAAGAAAAAGAAAATAAATTTCACTCCCTGTTTGACTGGTGGTTGCACCAAATCAGAGCGGTACCTGCTCTGATACCACTTGTTGAATCTTGAATTCGCTAAAGGGGGTGAATAGCGATTTAAAAAATATCGAGAGTACGCAGCGAAAAAGTTGAAAGATGACACAAGTAGTTTTTACTTGGTTCGGAGTCTTCAGCGACTCCTACTCCAAGGTCCGCACTCATTGAGTGCTTTCGTTAGGAAATCACTAATAATTCGAACAGTTATTACAAATGAAGTACAGGAATTATTTAGCAAAGAAAAAATTAACAATAAGAAAGAAAGACAGAAAAAGAAATAGCACTTGTCGGAGAGCCTTCGCAGCGTCGCAGGAACACAGGAGAGCAGATCGTGAGTTGTTGAGTTGCTCCAGCCTTCACCCTCCTTATATAGGATACTTTTGGTGCCCAAATCCCTTCCAGGCACCTGGAAAGTGACGTAGCTCAGCCAATCATGAAGCTCCATGTGTCGACGCTATGAAATGGATAAAACTTGCCTCTGGACGCCCGGATCACTTCCTGGTGCCCGGACCCTTGGTTTCCAGCAATTTCCTTCCTGCAAGAAAATGTTAGCCCAGAGGCAAATATAAGATACATATCCTACAAAATAGAGTATTATCACAGTTTAAAATCAAACGGAATATTAATTAGATTTTGTCTCTCCAAGACCGGAATCTGGTCAAGATCTCGACTTAGAGTTTTAAAATGGTTCTAAGTCGGATCGGCACCTAAGTTCCCTTCCCGAGAATACGTCCTCACAGTCACTCCCCTCCAGTGACTCACCTCAACTTACCTGCCAAACCTCCGGTCAGCCTGTCGACCCGTCTGGACTTCGTGCCAGCTATCCAGTCGGCCCTTTGACCTAACTGGACTTCGTGCCAAACGTCCGGTCAGCCCATCGACTCATTTAGACTTCGTGTCAGCTATTCGATTGGCCCGTTGACCTAGCTGGGCTTCGTGCCAGACATCAGGTCAGCCCGTCGACCTGTCTGGGCTTCTCCTGCACACTCGATCACAGTGTTAGATAACAACAAAACTAACTTAACCTAATTTGTCATTCATCAAAACTTGAGTTAGACCATTAGTGCTAACGCACCAACAGTTGCTGCATCATCCTGGCAACTCGAGCATTTATTAACATCTCTAGCTCTTCTTTGGTTAAGGTCATAGTGGTGAGTTGTCCAGCGTCCTCCATCTTCACGTCTTAGATGTAGGTGAAGTTCCTACAGACGACGCTAAATATGACCCTGTCTGAAATCAGTGAAGGTGGCTGGCTGGGAACTCAGCTTTGATGTTGACCAAATGAAGACTCCAAGCTATCCTGTGTAACATAGACATCATTAGTGTCGGGCTAGGGAAGGTGTCCCCAGCATTGACCCTCTGACACTCAAGTCAGTGATCGAGTTATGAGGAGAAAATAGTGGAAGAAAACTATATCAACGAATGTGTGGAATTATAGAGCATTGCATACCTCCTCCTGTAAATGAAGATCTCTTCTTATAATGTCATTGTTGTATCTATGCACATATTTCAAAGCATTTACATGTTTTCCAAAGCGTTTCTAAGAAAGAACATGTCATAAAGTGATTCTAACACATTTCCTTAAATAAACCCGCAAATCCCTGTGATTTGATATAATGGAAGCTTTGAAGGCGCGATTTATCTACAGGATATTCTCTATGTCTTGTAATATAAATGTCTAAAAGAAAGTACAAAGTCGTTGGGCCTTGGGGCCCACACTGGGTCAACAGGCCATTACTCAGGAGCGTCGCTCACTCAGGCTCGCGGAACGTGATAAATGACTCAGTCTTCACTTGGCCTTTTCACTCGCATTGAGGGTGTGATATGCCTAATCCAGCTGTAAGTATGATCGGTCGATCAGAAGGCCTAGTCGGCTCAGTATTCACTGCTTATTGCACCCTGACGTCCCGAAGCCCAATTGGCCATCCAAGGCTCGAACGGGCCAGCCCAAGGTCTGACCGGCCACTCGAGGGTCGATCGTCCCTATGACCCGTTTAGGTGTGTCCTTACCTTGATTAGTGACTCTAAAGGTTAACCGCTTCTTAACTTTAACTATCTCATCATTCATTCTTTCTGACTTTGACCTACCTTTTAGCTGTACACTTTTATAACCGTATCGTTGAACTTAACCATTTTTATTTGCCAAAGCCCATCTATGATTAATTAATTATTATTAGTCCTAAATCCAAACTTAAATATCTCGTGGTATCTAAGATTTTCAAAAGCTTCTCATTTTCCAATGTGAATGATGTGGCTGGAACAAAAGGGCCACATGGCAAGCTCATAATTTGGTTAACATACTCGGTTGAATAAGCCAACTCATAGTTGAACTCAGATCAAGTTAGTCGATTTATGATTGAGCTCGACTTGAGTTAGTCCGAGTCACATTTGATTCAATCAAGTCCCCTAGCCAAACTCAAGATCGGGCTTAGATCAAACCACTCTCACGCACGGATATGACATGACGGTTATAATGACAAGTTACACAAGGGTGTTCCCTTTGGTGAAGAAGAAAGAGACATGTTCTACGAAAATCATGATCATTCTTCACTCCCAGTATAAGGTGATGATGATAACATCGAGCATTACGCAAAATATTACTGCATGTTCTCACTTCTTCATTGCAAACTCTCATTTAGAATTTGACTTGAGCATTTGATGCTGACAGGATAGTGATTATCCTATGGAAAATTGAGGAAAAGGTAAGAAAAGATAGTTATTGTCAGGACCGTCTCAAGGTTCAATGAGGCCCTAAGCTTAAAAAAATAGAATCTTTCTACTTTTCTTTTTTCTCAAACTATTGTTACCTCAATTAGTAATTTGGTTGCACTGAAATGAAAAAATAGGACAACAAAATCTCATGCAATTGCTAATAATCTATTTTTCTAACTATATTTGGATCCATAATCCATTTCATCCATAATTTATCATATATACATAACAATAAAGAACATTTCGAAGAAGAAAAAAATGAAAAATATATTACCGAGTAAGGGAGGAGAAGAAAGTCTTCTTAGAGAATCACCGACGAGGGAGGAAAAAATGCAGAACGCTAATGAGAGAATGAGTCAAGATGATTAACTAATTATAAAATGTGATAAAAAAAAATTCCGTCTTGTAGCTTTATATAGAATTTTAAGATGAGAGAATATAATAATTATAATAATATATAATTAAATGACAGTGGTAGTTGAAATAAATTGACTCGATGCCTGATGACGTCTTTGATTATCTTGAGTGAGGTGGAGTCCTATAAAAAATTTTGAAGTCTGAATGTGCGCCCGCCGCTCAGTGGTGCCCATCTTTTTGTGAAATGAATACTCGCCCGTTCAGCAAAATTTTCCGTTTATAATTTTCCTTGCATGTGACTACCCTGACCCTTCCGATCAGTGAGAACTGCCAGCCTATCTGGATCTTTCTGCTAATTTCCGCCTTTAACGAGTTCTCGACCACATGGTCCCAAACGGACGGTATCTTCGAGGGCTCGAGTTTAAGATCGTCGATCGACCCTTGATGAATTCCATAAGGAATGTTACCTCTTGGGTTTAAGGTCGCCGCTCAACCGTTGACAGTGACCTAGGTTTAACGTCACCGCTCGACGATTTGGTGAAGTCGTGGGTTTAACATCGTTGCTCGACGATTTGGTGAAGTCATGGGTTTAACGTCGTTGCTCGACGATTTGGTGAAGTCATGAGTTTAACGTCGCCGCTCGACGATTTGGTGAAGTCGTGGGTTTAATGTCGCCGCTCGACGATTTGGTGTAGACAGGGGTTTAAGGTCGCCGCTCGACCGTTGATGGATACTCGTGTTTAACATCGCGGCTCAACGATTTGGTGAAGACAGGGGTTTAAGGTCGCGGCTCGACCATTGATGGAGACTCGCGTTTAAAGTCACCGCTCGACGATTTGGTGAAGACAGGGGTTTAAGATCACTGCTCGACCGTTGATGGAGACTCATGTTTAACATCGCCGCTCGACGATTTGGTGAGGACTCACGTTTAACGTTGTCGCTCGACGATTTGGTGAGGACTTGATGTGCGTAGATTTTATACACGTGTTTAGCATGTTTTCACGCACATTACTATATTTTACGCATGCTTTATCTATGCATTTTCATACCCCTTGCTTACTTTTAGCATATTTACTCTACTTTGTTCGAAGATCTGCTCTATTGTGTTTTTATGCTTTCAGGAGTCGAATTTGGAGAAGAATTGATGCTCGCGGTTAATTCTACAATCAAACAAAGGAAGTCAACACTAGCTATGAGGACCACACGGCCATGCTAAAGGGAAATGGCCTTGGTCGTGTGAAGCTGACAAGGCCATGTAGCTCCAGCAGAGAAGAAGAATAACATGGTCGTGTGAGAGTCACACGGTCGTGTCACTTTTGAAGCCAACTACAACACGGCCATGTAAATGTACACGGTCGTGCAATCTTTCCAGAGCCAAAGCATGACATGGTCGTGTGTGCCAGAGACAAAGACTAGCTGGTCTGTGTGGATCTGTACGGCCGTGCAAGCTAGCTAGGACAAAGCATGGCATGACCATGTGAGGGTCACATGGTCATGTGACTGTAGCTGAGAGGGAAACAGGCAAGGTCGTGTGAGACTCACACGGTCATGCCACAGGTCGTGTGGCGCCCAAACCCCTTGTTCTATATAAAGGGCTTCTTCCTCTTTGAAAAGAGGAGGCTCTCCCTTTGGGGAGATCGATTCTTGAGGCTTCCTTCCACCTTTTGGGTGACAATTCAGGCGATCAAGAGACGTTTTCATCCAAGATTTGACTCTGGTAGCGAGGATTGATTCCAAAGATCACTCGACATCTTTAGATAAGCATTTCTTTTCTATCTTTTTTATTAGGATTGAAATGTTTAAGATCTTCTTATCTTCAGATCTTTTCTTGTATTTCATGGAGTAGATCTTATTGTTCTAGGATGGAGGGAGTATTTGTGATGTGAATTGATGTAAGACTCCAAAGATTTGCCATCTTCTTATTCAATGATATTGTTGTGTTTTGTATCAATTCAATCTTGTGTAGTATATTTTGGACCTAATTATCATTCTTGATTGATTGTTTGAATTTCCTACGGATCTTGTAAAGGTATTTCCTAGATTGTATACCCGAGGGGCGTCGTGACAGGGTTGCCTAGTTAATCGGACATTTAGGGGATCACCTTGAAGGGTGATGTAAGAATTTACAAAGAAGAGGGTTAGATAAATGTGTTTTACCCTACATCTTGATATGAATTAATTAGTAATGAGTTTCTATGTTGTATGACCGAGGGGCATCGTGATAGGGTTGCCTAGTTAATCGGACTTCATAGTGTTCATTACTATTTAATTGCTTAAGGTGTAGATCAATGTCCCTTGCCAGTGTTTTCTGCAGAAGATAGCCAATGACTTCTTGCAAACACATGACAATTGAGAATAGAATTGGTAGATCATTTTACATTAATAAGTATCACAAAGAAACCAAATCTCCTAGAACCTTCATTGAACCTAGTTTTCTGCATTTACTTTTACTTCTATTTTCTAGTTGTTACTTAGGTCATATAATCTCTTGTTTGGTTGTTTAGCTAATTCACTTTGAGACATCTGTAGTGGTTATAACCAATCCCTATAGATTCGATATTCTTTTATTACTGACAACGTAACCGTACACTTGCTGTGCGTAACAGGACTCGCGTTTAACGTCGCCGCTCGACGATTTTTTATTTCTGTCCTGCATTCAAGGAGTACAGAGATACGAAGACATAAACTATTATAAGGCACACCTCTCATCCGGCTTGATATGGTTGGAGATGGTTTGCACTCCAAGGTCACTCCAATCGTTGTCCGTCCTCATCCTCCAAGTAGTAGGCGCTCGAGCGGAGCTTTTCCACGATCTTGAAGGGTCCAGCCCACAGGGCTTCCAACTTTGTGGCGTCGCCGACCAGGTTCACCTTTTTCCACACCAGATCGCCGACCTGGAACGACCTTGGGATCACCCTCCTATTGTAGCTTTGCTTCATCCTTTGTCGATATGCCATCAGTCGAACGACAGCTTTAGCGCGCTCTTCGTCCACCAAGTCCAGCTTCAGAAGCCTCCGCTCGGTGTTGTCCTCGTAGTAGTGTTGCATTCGATTGGATTCAACTCTGACTTCGACGGGGACAACCACTTCTCCGCCATACACCAGGTGGAAAGGAGTTGCCCTGTCCCTTCTTTAGGAGTCGTGCGGATCTCCCACAGCACACTGGGGAGTTCATCTACCCAGCTTCCTCCGACATGGTCGAGCCGAGAGCATAGGATTCGCAAGATCTCCAGATTCGCGACTTCAGCCTGCCTGTTGCTCTGAAGGTATTCTACAGAGGTGAAGGCATGTTAGATGTCGTACCCTTCGCACCACTCCCTGAGTTTCTGACCGGCGAACTGCCTTCCATTGTCAGAGACAAGCCGGCGTGGTATGTCGAACCGGCAGATGATGTGCTGCCAAATGAACTTTAGGACCATCTGCTCTGTTATTCTAGCCAGCGGCTGGGCTTTAACCCACTTTGAGAAGTAATCTACTGCGACGAGCAGGAACTTCCGCTGACAAGTCGCCATGGGGAAGGACCCTACAATGTTCATGCCCCACTAGTCGAATGGGCAAGAGACTGTGGATATCTTCATCTCCTCGGTCGGTCGGTGAAAGAGGCTATGGTATTTCTGACAAGACAAACAGATAGCCACCGTCCGAGAGGCGTCCTCCTGGAGGGTCGGCCAGAAGTATCCGGCCAAGAGAATCTTCCTTGCCAATGAGCGATCGCACGGGTGTCCTCCGCAGGATCCTTGATGTACCTCCCGCAGTATGTAGTTGGCATCCTCCGATTCGACGCATTTAAGTAGAGGCCTAGAGAAGGCCTTCTTGTATAGCTGATCCCCAATCAATGTGAACCGACCAGCCCTTTTCCTCAATAAGCGAGCCTCCTCCTGATCGAATGGTGTATCTCTCGATCGCAAGAATTCTATTAGAGTCATCCTCCAATCACTAGGGAAGGTAAGTCCCTCCATTCTGTCAATATGGTCCACTAAGGATACCTGCTCGATCGGTTGTGATATAACGATCGGCGATAACGAGCTGACCTGCTTAGGCAACTCGTCTTTTGCCTGGTTCTCTGACCGAGGGATGTTTTGTATGACGACCTTCCAAAATTTGGCCTTCAACTTTTCGAAGGCTTCAGAGTAGAGCTTGAGTTGGGCATTACTTATCTCAAACATCCCAGACAGCTACTGAGCGCCTAATTGAGAATCCGAATGGATAAGGACTTTGATAGCTCCGACGTGCCAGGCGGCTTGTAAGCCAGCTATTAGCATCTTGTACTCAGCTTCATTGCTTGTTGCCCTATAGTCCAATGAACAGACATCGGCATTCACTTTTCTTAAGGGGAGATGAGTAATATGTCGATCCCGCTTCCCTGCCAAGTAGATGAACCATCCAGTATATCCTCCAAGCGGCTTTCGACTCAGGATTTTATACCTTTGTGAAGATATCCGCTAAGGACTACGCTTTGATTGCCGTTCGGGGTTGGTACTGGATGTCGAATTCGCTGAGCTCCGTCGTCCATTTGATCAGTCGTCTGGACGCCTCCGGATTAAGGACTCTTCCCAAGGGACTATTGGTCATCACTATGATGGAGTGTGTGAGTAAGTACGGGCGAAGTGTCCGAGCGGCGAGTACCAATGCATAAGCCAACTTTTTAAGTTCGGTGTAGCGGGATTCAGCGTCTTTCAATATATGACTCAGAAAATACACCGGTTGTTCCTTGCTATTCTGCCTAACTAGAGCCGAGCCGACCGCATGCTCGGTCGAAGATAGATAAATTTAGAGTGGCTCGCTGACAACTGGCTTAGCTAATATAGGCAATGAATTGAGGTACTCCTTGAGTTCTTCGAATGCTCGGTCGCACTCCTCGTCCCATTGAAATTTGGTAGCTCAACGCAGTATCTTGAAGAATGTTAAATTTCGGCCGGATGATTTGGAGATGAACCTGGACAGTGCTGTAATCTGACCGGTGAGATGCTGAGCTTCCTTCAAATTTTTGGGTGGCGACATGTCTTGTAGTGCTTTCACTTTGCTAGGGTTCGCTTCAATGCTCCGCTCGGTGACAATGTAGCCCAAGAAGCGTCTACTTTTTGTGCCGAACAGACATTTGCTTGGATTCAATTTTATCCCATATTTCCTGAGCATCCGATAGGTCTCCTCGATATCTGCACATAGGTTAGCAGCTCAAAGGGATTTTATTAATATGTCGTGACATATACCTCTATGTTACTACCGATCTGCCGTCGGAACACCTTATTCATCAGCCTCTGATAAGTAGCTCCAACGCTTTTTAGTCCGAATGACATGACATTGTAATAATACGTCCCGTCGGTCGTGAGAGGCCAGCTAGTCACCCTTGACCTCTCCTGCCCAGTCGTCCACTGAGAACTTGATTTTTTGGCAGTAGGTGGAGATTACTGCCCAAAACTCGTTGAGAGATGGTTGATCCAGGATGATGTTGTACGCGGAGGGGACGTCTACCACGATGAAGTTTGTAGTTATGGTCCTCCTGAGCAGCTCCTCTCTGAGCGATATGGCCAACTTGGTTTGGCCGATCGATAAAACTTTATTGCCGGTGAACCCGTACAGTGGGGTTGTCATTGGCAGTGGCTCGCCTCGGTCAATCTGGAGATGATCAAAATTCTTCTTGAAAATTATGTTCACCAAGCTCCCTGTGTCAACAAAAAATCAATGAATGGTATAATTCGCGATTACTGCTCAGATGATGAGGGTGTCATCGTGAGGGAGTTCTACTCTCTCGAGGTCCCAGGTTCCGAAGCTGATTTTGGGTCCGCTCGCCTTCTCTCGGCTGCAGCCCACTCCATGGATCTCCATCCGTCAAGCGTATGACTTCCTGGCTTGGTTGGAGTCACCGCTAGTCAGTCCACCGGTGATGATGCTTATTTCTCCCCAAGCGACCTGTTCCGCTCGGCGAGGCTCAGGGAGGATAAGTACTTTCCCTCCCCTGATGATACTGTTGGCGCTCGGGTGATCTCCTTGCATCTTCCAGCCGCCCATCGGGTTGATGCCCATGTCATTAGTCGGGAGAGGGAGATTGGTGGCGATAGGCCATTAGAGCCGGTCAGGGGATCAATGTCAGACCGCAACAATCACGGGTATTGTGCGATGCTGACTGCTGGAAGGTGTTGGCGCAAGCTGCACCAGAATCAAACCTGAGTTTTGATGTTGTCAAAGGTTCAAGTTAAGTCTTGTTATGATCTA
>JBBMJZ010413111.1:7803924-7829600 GCA_037833815.1 Zingiber zerumbet
GCTTCTTTGCTTCCTTGCTTTCACATCGCCGGCGACTGACATGAGCGTCGGAAGGTCAACGCCGGGGAATCTCTCTCTAACTCGGCACTGACGTTACTGTGGTTGCAGTTTCATCTTGTTTGGAGTCCACGCACATCAACAAGAGCACCACATCCCCAGCATCCATCGCCTCGACTTTTAGACAGGATTAATAATAATAATAATCTATAAATCTTCTTACATCAGCGTTGGAGGGTTTATCAATCTCCGTTTTACCTCCCTTCTAATTAACCCGTTCAAGTCCTTTCAGTTCCCTTACCAAGTCATCGTTGCCAAAGACCTTCGTCGGAGTCTTGCGCTGCCGTTTAGACAGGATTCATGCGAATATATTGAGGAGTGAAGCTAAGACTATATATATAAATACCGATAACAACGAAAATAGTTAAAAATATCGATCTCAGCAAACAAACTTTACTTACAAATTAAATAAACGTCGGCCCTAGAAAAATAATAAAAACAGAGGATCTCGAATGGTTCCTCATGTCGAGGAACTCAACAACTGGCATTAAAAAAAATCATCGTGATTCTACCGAAAAAAGAAAGAATTATTAATTAATCAGTACATATATCTGACACGAGGAACTGATGAATATATTGAATACGACGTTAACGTACGTACATCAAATAGTGCATGCATATATCATATTTAAATCGATCGACAATATGGCTCTGATTTGCCAGAAATATAATGGATCATCGATCATGCACGTAGTACTTTAGGGTTAATTGCCGACGCCAGGGCTGTGACCGGGATTTGTTGGCTTGGCGGCCTCCTTGCCCACCAGTTCCCCTGGATGCTCCTCCGAGCTGCCGGGGATAGTGCTACCTTCTACCACTGTTGCCTGAGCACTTTGCCTCATGTTCTCACTGCTGCTGCTGATGCTGCCATTCTCAGAGTTTAGGGGTCTGGCTTTACCAGTCAGATAGAGATTGGAGGTCAACAAAATCAAGATCATGAAACTAGTTATAGGAAGAGAAGACGTCTTAGAAGCCATTTAGAAATCTGTAAAACAACACAAGCTACCAATAAGAGAGCTATTGAGAAGAAGGTTGAGCTTGTTGAGTAGCTCTCCCAGTGCAAGCTATTTATAGCCAGTCGAGAAAAGCATTGGGAAATGTTTCTCTTGGTCAGTGTGTGCGTGCATGTGGTTAGCACTTGATGGTGGCTATGAACATGAACTAGATGGTGTCCATGTACTTGAACAGTTGGTTTTCAATTTTTTTCTGGAATGCCTTCCTAGAGATCTGTGCTATATTTTGTTTTAAGTTAAAAAAAGGAGCAAAGAAACAGACCTTGAGTTATAAAAGTTTTAAGCAATTGTATTTAGTAGATACTTAGATCACTATAACGTTTGGTGACCGACATATTCCATCGTTAATTCATCGCTATATGTAATTAGCGAAGGATCAATGATAAATATATCGGTCATCATTTAGATTTTTGTCGCTAACGTTTTTTACGACGGAATATATAACACCGTCATTGTTAGCGATAGAATATATGTCATCGTTAAAAATAGCGATGGTCTTATATATATCTGTCGCTATATTTCGTAAACTAAATAGTGACAGTAAGTTATTATTCGTCACTAATATCCTAAATGGAATTTAGATTTCGTAAACACAACAATGACGGATTTATATTAGCGACATAAAGTTAATATCTATCGTTAATTCCATATCGATATATTAGAGATGTGGATTTTAATATTCATGGCTAATCTTCATTAAAAAAAATTTTGAATTTTGCCCATTTTCCCGGTTATATCCAAATATAATCAAATATAAATCATCACAAATGATGATTTTCACAACAAACTCATAATACAATCCATATCAACAATCTCATAATATAAAATCACATTAACAAACATCCATATCAACTTAAACAATACAATCCATACACAAAAAAGATAACATAGGTGTGACGATGTTCGAATTAGAGGTTTACAAAGAAAGACATAAGAAGATAATTTATAAACAAAGAGGAACCGCCTTTAGATTTAAACGAAAATAATTGTCTATTCAAATAAAAACCAAACTCAACATATTTTTACATGAGTCCTAACTCTTATTTAAATAGCTTAAGAAATAAGAAAAAGTCACAACGAAAAAAAAAAGTAAAGAAAATTCATCCTTAAAAAAAGAGAGATAAAATATAAACTAACTTTCAGAAAAGAGAATTAATCCTAAAAAATAAATAAATAAAATGTTAAAAGGCCAAATCTAGAGTTTTAATGACCCGGTTAGTTAATTTCGTCTCGTCCGAACTTTGAATAGAGTGCAACCATATTAAAAGACCACGAGTTAATCATCTTCCTTGTAAGTAATATCGATCGTCCTTTAAGATCCAAAAGGGAGGTTGGCAGCCTCATTTTCTTCTCATCACAACTCGAAGGGGAAGATAGTCGTATCAGAGGGCATAAACTAGTGGCGTTGTTGAATACTTCTGTATCAGACACCCCAGGTTGAAAAAAATCCATCCTTGAGTTCAAAGTAGTGTCTTCAAGATCAAAATTTCTCGAATATTGGTAAATCAAAAGTCATCTCATAAGTGGTAGAACAGGAAAAAGATCCTCTAACATTAACTTGGTCAAATTTATAGGCAGTTCTGATGGAACATGCACTGCATCCTCAAATAATATGACATCTGGAATCTCAAGAAGGACCAAAATCTCACAAGCATTACCATAAAGTAACTCGTCATATACTGGCTCGCTAGTTGATTCGGTCTCATCTTTATCGTAAATTGGATTACTGACTATTTTGATCTTATCTTCCATATCTTTCTCAAAAAATTTTATCCAAATTAAAATTAAAAAAAATTACGACCTTTAACATCTCGGCACTATGACCACAGTGTGAGACTTCCTCAGTCGGAACTTGCTTGTCACGACCTCAACCATGTACCTCATGATATTCAAGATCTTGCGTCGCTAAACGCTAGGATAACGCCCTGACTTGTCTCTATAGATCTTCAAGTATCTCGTCTTTGAAACTATGATCATAGTGCGAGGCTTCCTCAGTCGGAACCTGCTTATCACAATCTCGATCATGACCATGACGACCATTCATGGGATCTAAGTCTCTGATACCAGCTGACTCAGGGGAAGAAACTCTGGGTGCGACATTTGAATTAGATGTTTGCAAAGAAATATATAGGAAGATAATTTGAAAACAAAGAGGAGCCACCTCTAGGTTTAAACGAAAATATTTTTTTATTCGTATTAAAACCAAACTCAACATATTTTTACAAACCACAACAGAAAAAAGGAAAAAAGAAAAGGAAAAGTCATTCTAAAAAAAGATTAAAATCTAAATTAACTTTTAGAAACAAAAGTTAATCCTAAAATTTTAAAAAAATAAAAAAAATGTTAATAGATCAAATCTAGAATTTTGATGACTTGGTTAGCAGATTCATCTGTCCGGACTCCGAATAAAGTACAATCATGTTAGGAGGTCATGAGCTAATTATCTTCCTTGTAAGTAGTCTCAATTGTCCTTCTTCAAAATCCAAAAGGGAGGTTGGTAGCCTCGTTTTCTTCTCATCGTAGCTCAAAGGGGAAGATAGTCATATCAGAGGACATAAACTGGTGGTGCAATTGGATGCTCCTACGTTAGATGCCCTGGTTAAAAATAACTCATCCTCGAGTTCAAGGTAGTGTGTTCAAGATCAAAATTTCTCGAGTGTTGGTAAATCAAAAGTCATCTCATAAGTGGTAGAACGGGAAGTAGATCCTCTGACATTAATTCAGTCAAATTTATGGGCAATTTTGATGGAACATGCACTGCATCCACAGATAATATGCCATCTGGAATCTTAAGAATGATCAAAATCTCACAATCATCACCATAAAGTACCTCGTCATATACTGGCTCGCTAGTTGACTCAGTCTCATCTTCATCGTAAATTGGATCACCGACTATTTCCATCTTGTAATCCATATCTTTCTCAAGAAAAATTTTATCCAAATTAAAATAAAAAAACTTACGGCCTTTAAGATCTCGAGCACTATGATCACAATGTGAGACTTCCTCACCGGAACCTGCCTGTCACTACCTCAACCAGGTACCTCACGATCTTTAAGATCTTGTGTCGCTAGATGTTGGGATAAACCCATGACTTATCTCTATAGATCTTCAGGTATCTCATCTTTGGTGTTATGATCACGGTGCGAGGCTTCCTTAGTCGAAACCTGCCGATCACAACCACGACGTCCATTCAAGGAATCTAAGGCTTTGATACCAACTCTGGGTGCGATGTTTGAATTAGAGGTTTACAAAGAAAAACAAAGGAAGATAATTCATAAATAAAGAGAAGTTGTCTCTATGTTTAAATGAAAATAATTTTTTATTCAAATAAAAATCAAATTTAATATGTTTTTACAAAAGCTCTAACCCTTGTTTAAATAGCATAAGAAATAAGAAAAAGCCACAGCAAAAAAAGTAAAAGAAAACCTATCTTTAAAAAAAAAGATAAAAGCTTAACTAACTTTTAGAAAAGAAAATTAATCCTAAAAATTTAAAACAAACAAAAGAAAAGTTTAAAAGACTAAATCTAGAGTTTTGATGACCCAGTTAGCCGATTTTGTCTTGTCTGGACTCCGAATAAAGTGTAACCACATTAGGAGGTCACGAGTTAATTATCTTCCTTGTAAGTATCTAGCCTCCATCGTCCTTTTTCATGACCCAAAAGAAAGGTTGGTAGTCTCATTTTCTTCTTGTCATAGCTAGAAGGGAAAGATAGCCATATTAGAGGACATATACTGGGTGTGCTGCTGGATGCTCCTGCATCAATATCCTAGAGGTTTAAAGAATGATTGTCTCCATCTGGTACTACATGGAGGATTGTAGATAAAGACATAAAGGACTTCTATTATGGTGAATTCTTGATAAGTATTTTGAATATAAAACGTATTTTGTAGTTTAAAATTAACATGATACTAATTCATAAAATCTATTGTTGTAGAAGAGGTATGTTTGGGAGAAGGGCCACGAGGCTGATTTTAAAAAAAATAGAACAACTACTACTTTAAACTGTACAGAAACATGTTATACAAGTGGAGGCTTGGGCCACCAGGCCACTCGAGGTCCTTGATACAATTTAGGAGGCTTGGAGAGCCATTTGGGCTGGCCAACATTGGCAGTCCAATTCAGTGATTACTCGAGGCAATCATCATTCAGAGCTGACTGGGTCGAGCACTGGATCCACAAAGCATACTGCTAGATCCCATTCTATCGCGGAGTATGCCTCTGACTTGGTAAGTTTAAAATTAAGTTATATAAAAAGTTATTATATATGGTTTTTATTTGTTTTAATGTACTTGCATTCTATGTATGTAGGCTGCTGAATTATAAAGACCTACTAGTTGTTGGAAGGTATTAAACAAGACCTATAAGAAGAAAGATGAGTCATTTGTTAATCGATGTTCCTCAGCAATTAACGTAGGAATATTAACTTCTTAAATATATTTGTAGACTTTATGTGGAGATTAATAAAATTATTATTTTGTACAGGAAACAATGTTCACTAGAGTTGCATAGGCGTTTCAGCCTAATACAAAGGGAGAGGTCACAACTTCTTTCCACTGATGAGATTAATGATATTTATTATGATGTTGTCGGTGGAAGGAAGAAGACCCCTCTCTATAGGCTTGACTCTCATGCCAAAGTTGTGTTTGATGAGATGAGGGCTCCAGGGATCACGCACCATCCTAGTTCCTCCTCATCTAGTGAGGCACAAGAATTGTTGGAGGAAAATCAGGATTTGCGGACTTGACTCTCATCATTGGAGGAGATGATGGTTGAGAGAGATGAAGAGGCATGAGAGATGCGCGAGCAACAGACTCGAACTGAGGAGATAGTTCGTCATATGTAAGCGTTTGCAACAGCATTGACTTCAAATTCACAGATGGCGTGCCCACATCGTTTGGAGTCCTAGGAGACCTAGGATCTTGGCCATTCCCCTTCTGAGTAGATCATTTTAAGGTATGTTATCTTTTATCTTGGCTTTTAATTTTTCTCTATATTTCAGTCAAAATATTACTGTACTTTTTTAAATTATATGCATTTCTAATTGTATTATAATTTTTTGTGATTATTTTCGGATGTTGCATATTTCTATCATCATATCTAAATATCCAAAATCTAAAGTGAGGTATGTTTTTTTTTATTTTGTATTAGATTTTCATTAGGATGTCGTGTATGAATGATATAAACTCTATGCCTGATTTTTGGATGTATTATGCAATACATTCTATTAGTCTTTTATGCAGGAGCATTAGATACCAGGATCAATTTATGTCCTTTGATAAGGCTATGTTCCCCTTCGAGTTGTGATGAGAAGAAAACAAGGATACAAACCTCCCTTTTGGTTCTTGCAGAAGGACAATCGAGACTATCAACATAGAAGATGATTAGACTGTGGCCTTCTGACGTAGTTGCGCTCTATTTAGAGTATGGACGAGGCATAATCTCTTTCTAGTGGCCGACACGACCATCTTGTGCCCCCTGGGCATGAGCGTGTTATGCTATGCCTTTGATGAACTTTAAATTTGGTCTTTTAACTTCTTTTTTTATTTTAAATTTTTAGGATTAGTTTTCTTTTCTTAAAATTAGTTTAGATTTTATCTCCTTTTTTTAAGATGAGTTTTTTTTACTTTTTCTTTTCTTTGTTGCTACTTTTTTTCTATTTCTTAGGTTATTTAAATAAGGGTTAGGGCTCTTGCAAAAATATGTTGAATTTGGTTTTGATTTAAATTAAGTTTTTTTTCATTTAAACCTAGAGGTAGCTCCTCTATGTTTATGAATTATCTTCCTATGTCTTTCTCTACAGACCTCTAATGCAAACGTCACACCTAAAGTTCCTTCCCCTGCGTCAATTGGTATTAGAGCCTTAGATCCATGGATGATCGTCGTGGTCGAGGTCGTGGTCGTGACAGGTTTTGGCTAAGGAAGTATCACACCAAGAGCGAAGCATACCATACGATCAGCTCATTAAAGATTTACAAAGACAAATCACAGAGTAATTCTAGCATCTAGCGGCGCAAGATCTTGAAGATCATGAGGTACGTGGTCGACCTTGTGACAGGTAGGTTTCGACTAAAGAAGTTTCACACTATGACCGTAGTGCCCGAAATCTTAAAGGTCGTAAGTTCTTTTACTTTAATTTTGGATAAAAATTTCTTGAGAAATATATGGATGACAAAATTGAAATAGTCGGTAATCCAATTTATGACGAAGACAAGACCGAGTTAACTAGCGAGCCAGTATATGATGAGCACTTAAGGACTTTTGATCTTGAAGACACTGTTCTGAACTCAAGGATGAGTTCTTTTCTATCAGGGGAGTCTGATATAGGAGCGTTTGGCAACACGATCAATTTATATCCTTCGATAAGGCTATGTTTCCCTTCGATGTGTGACGAGAAGAAAACAAAGCTACAAGCCTCCCTTTTGGGTCTTAAAGAAGGGCGATCAAGACTATCAACAAGAAAGATGATCAGACTATTGTCTCCTAATGCAGTTGGGCTCTATTCAAAGTTCGGATGAGGCAGAATGTCTTCTAGTGGCCGACATGGCCATCCTGTGCCCCCCAGCATGAGTGTGTTATACTATGTCTTTAATGAACTCTAGATTTAGATTTTTAACTTTTTATTTTATTTATTTTAAATTTTTAGGATTAGTTTTATTTTCTAAAAATTAGTTTAGATTTTATCTTTTTTTTCTATAATGAGTTTTCTTTTACTTTTTGTTTTCTCTATTGTGACTTTTCTTACTTCTTGGGTTATTTAAACAAGAGTTAGGGCTCTTGTAAAAATATGTTGAGTTTGATTTTGATTTGAATAAATTTTGTTTTCGTTTAAACTTAGAGGTGGTTCCTCTATATTAATTATGTCGCTATGTCTTTCTCTGCAAACCTCTAATTCTAACGCTGCACCCAAGTTCCTTCTACTGTATTAGATATGTAGGCTGCGTCCTGAAGCTATTTGGGATAAAGCTACATGGAAAAATATCATGTATGAGATATGTGTGATAAATAAAAAGAAGATTAAGTACTGAAATAATTACTAAATACATAAATACTTACCAGTCACCAACAACCCTCAAAACAATCTGATCACCATGTGATCTATGTCCTGACTGCATGATTATATATGCAAAATCACAGTATAAGAAATACGCATTTGAAATAATAAGATGAAAAAATATTAAAAAATCATACAATATATTATAGCATTGTTACTAAGTTTTAATCACCTGATGTTATTTTGAATTAACTAAATTAACATTTTATAAGTTCTCCTTGCTAGAGTCCACTGGTACATCAACCTCCTCACTGCTAGAAATCTATCCATTATCTATTTCTAGTAAGCAACATTAACATCTACAAATAATTGTAATGTAGATTGTATTTCTGAATCAACTGAATGTATCTCGACTTCTTTAATTTGATATACATCATGGTTTTGGGAAGTTTGGTGCTCAACATTTCTATGGTTAACCAAGCATTTATTTGACACACTACTAATCATTCACTAGGTCTTCTTCTCTTCGTTGGGTATTTAAGATAGAATACTTGACCAGCTTGTACTACAGAGATGAAAGACTCAAACTTGTAGAATCTTTTGTTTTCGTTAACCTTAACTAAATTGTAGAAATGATGTATTCTGGTACTTGTTCTTGAAGTTGGATCATACTATGAACATCTAAACAATACATACCTTTTTAAAGGTCCATGATTTCCTCAAGTCTACAATAATAAAAAAATTGAGTATCATTGTTGTTTTTGGATTTTTTTTTTTTTAATACAAACACTAGAATTATATGTAAGCCTTTTTGAATCGTGTCAGACCACGTGAAATCTGAATCCATTAACATAATGACCTGAATAGACTGTTATGTAATGGAGAGGTCTTGATGTAAGATTTTTTAGCCTTTCATATTGCACATTTGATATTCTGCATTTGTTCGCCTATAACAGTAGTTATAATATAAATTAGATGTATATATAGTACATTTGCATTGTAATAAATAATTTAATTACTAATTTACATAAATTTGAAACCAAAATACAAATTCATCCTTTAACTTGTAATCTACCCCACTCGCATTTATTGATAGATTTTGTAGGTATAGTTGTTATTCATATAAGCTATCAAAGAAGTTAATTTGAAGACATATTAGATAACATGTCAAATATATGGAAAACTATGTATGTATATATACTTGAACAGTTGAACTATTACTTTATGTATGGTTTGACCTCTTCACAGTTCAAGAATATATATATGTCCTGGCACCATGATATTCTTATTCATTTAACTATCTAGAAATGGTTACACCCATTTACCTTACTAGAAAAATTGAAAATAGAAAGCATCTTTAGATCAGCTGGTTGATTATCATCAAAATTTTGAGGACACTGACGATGTCTGGTTTTCATAATATCAACAAAATAATAAGATCAAAAGGAAATTAATTCTTCAACCAAATATACATTACATATTGATCCCTTAACTTTTGCTTTGTTATGAATACTATTCTTTAATTTTCTCAAAAACCTTTCAAATGTATACATCCATCTGTATTGCACGAGATTACCTAGTTGCACCTCATAAGGTAAATGGGCAAGTAGATATTACATTGAATCAAAAAAAAAAATAGGTGGCAATATACGCTCAAGTGTACAAAGTATCATTGGAATGTCTGTCTGAAGCCTAAGCATATCGAATGTCATGAAAACTCTTGAAGTCAAATCTCTAAAAAACTAACTCAATTTTGTAAGTGCTTGCTAAATATTGTTAGAAGTAGGTCATGGAAAGCTATTAGAATTAGTTTTTGCATGAACACATGACCACTACAAGAAAAAAATCTAAAAGACAACGATTTTTACGCATTATCTTTGTGGCTTAAAAAACGTTGTTAAAAGCACCGTTGTAAAAAGTCCACTTCAAGACAATGCTTAAAAAGCGTTATTTTTTTTTTTTACAAAGACAATGTCTTTACAACGCTTAAAAAGTATTGTCATTTTTTGCAAAGATAATATTTTTACAATGTTTTTTAAGCGTTGTCATTTTTTGCAAAAAAAAATAACAGGTTAAGACAACGCTTAAAAGCATTGTCTTTTTTAGCAAAAAATAATTTTTTTAATGGATAAAAATGTTGTCTTTTTTAAAAAATAGAAAATATGAGATATGAAAGTTGCACAAGTATCCACAAATAGATAAATATATTTACAAATAGAAACTATGAATATCCACAAACTTTACAAACAGGAAATATGAGTATTCATATTTTTTTAAAAAAAATACAAGTATTTAGCAAAAGATACAACTTTATACAATTCAAACAGAAATAACGAATGCATGTATCAAATGGTTCTTGAGCCAAAAATTAGTGTGACCTGAGACGTAGGATAGTAAGCTAAGGTTCTTGAGCCAAACAGTGGGAAGAACAACAAGGGTTATGGTTACAGCAAAGAGCTGGGAAGAACTTAGTTCAGCTCCAAAGAAGTTCAAGCTTGAATCTAGGAAGATTGATGCCAAGTTATCACCCACTAGAGTTATGTACTCCACACAACAAACCTATAAATTGTTTAGAGATTATACACAGAGAGCCTAGAAAACATCCAAATGAGGGCATATATCACAGATTATACACTTAGTTTGTCATATGTTATGAAGGTCTTTTGCTGGATTTCTGATGGAAAATGGAATGATAGTTCAAACACATCAAATTGAAGGCATATATTACAAAGCATTAAAACAATACATTTTCGGCAAAAGTAACAAGGGATCTTATGATAAACACCAAGGTACTTACATAAAGTTCTAGGTAAAGAGCTATCTGCAATAAAAAATTGGTGGGTTAGCCAAACAGGAAGTCAATAATAGCTTCATTGAAGGAAAAGCATTAGAGAACTTGTGCTTAGAATAATCATCCACTAGCTTCATGCATAAAGAAGAATGTTATCATTCAACAAGAATAATAAACAAAGTAATAATAACTAAAACGTTGCTCTATCACAAGATTTAACTAGTATAGCATCATCTACCAATGCAACCTTTCTCAAGGTTATCAAGCTAATTAAACTGCATTAAGAGCTACAAAGAATGTCCTAGTTAGACATGAAAAGCATGAACAGATCAAGAACAACCTTCACAAGACAGTTAGTGTTTCTGAGGCAAATGAAATATAATTGAGCTTTGTAATGTAGAACATTGAGAATACGTTCAGAGATCAAGTGGAAAACAAGTAATGTGGGTTTGTTGGGGCAAATTGACATAGAAAAATCAATTTTTGAACAGGATATGTTCATATAGGAAAGAAAAAGTAGTATTTCTCCATAAATTCAAGATTCATAGTTAGGAATTTGAAGTATATGTTTCTGGAAGGATTCTCTTTATAAAGAGAATAGTCCAAATTGACATGACAATTAAAAGATTCTTTAGAAAAGAAAAAAGAAAAAGCACTGCAATTAAAAGATATTTTAGTCTTTCATCTTGCACATTTGATATTCTATGGTCATTCATCTATAACAATAGTTATAATATAAATTAGATGTATATATAATGCAGTTGCATTATAATAAATAATTTAATTGCTAACTTACATAAATTTAAAACTAAAATACAAATTCATCCTCTAACTTGTGGTCTACCTCACTTGCACATGTTGATGGATTTTGTAAGTGTAGTTGTTATTCGTATAAGCTATCAAAGAAGGTAATTTGAAAACATATTAGAAGCATGTCAAATATACGAAAAACTATGAATGTATATATACTTGAACTATTACCTTACATATAATTAGGCATCTTCACAGTTCAAGAATATATATGTCCTAGCAGCGTGATATTCTTGTTCATTTAACTGTCTAGAAATAGTTACACCCATTATCTTACCAAAAAACTTGAAAATAGAAAGAATCTTTAGATAACTGGTTGATTATCATCAAAATTTCAAGGGCACTTATGATATTTAATTTTCTCATTATTAGTAAAATAATAAGATCAAAAGTAAAGTTGCTTCTTCAACCAAATATACATTACATATTGATCCCGTAACTTTTACTTTGTTACGAATATATTCTTTAATTTCTTCAAAAACTTTTTAAATGGGTACATCCATCTATATTGCGCGAGACCACCTAGTTGCACCTCAAAAGGTAAATGGACAGATAGATATTCCATTGAATTAAAAAAAAAAATTGGTGGGAATATGCGCTAAATTAAAGCATACAGAATATCATTGGAATGTTTGTCAGAAGCCGAAGCATATTGGATGCCATCAAAACTCTTGAAGTCAAATATCTGAAAAACAGATTCAATTCTATAAGTGTTTGCCAAACATTGTTAGGAAGTAGGTCATGAAAAACTATTAGAATTAGTCTTTGCATGAACACATGACAATCGTGACTCTTCATTCCAAACATTTTTAATCTATTGTATCCACATAGTGAGATATATTCAAGGCATATCGATCAAGAAATTTGATTGCTTTCAACCAAGTACATAATGTTTGCTTACCTTCTTTGTCCAATGTATAACAAGCCTTCAGATATTTATCAGTTATTTCATTCTGATGCAACTCATGTCTACTTACTAATTTTTTTAATTAGTCATGTGATTTTACTATATCTTTAGTTTTCCTATGAAAATTCATCACAGTATTGAAGATGTTATCGAAGAAATTTTTCTCAATATGCATCACATCTAAATTATATCGAATGAGTAAATACTTATAATATGGCAACTCCCAAAATATTCTTCATTTCCTCCAACCACACTTGTTCACTCTAAAAATGTACTTATTTATGTCATAAGAACCATCTTGATATACTGGTAGAAATTCATATCCGTCAATTTCATCAAGAAGTCCTCCACCTGACTTTTATACTAGGGGAAGCTTACTGACCATTTCATTCCTTTTGAAATTTGTCTTATTTCGTCTGAATAGGTGATCAACTAGTAAAAATTTATGATGATCATCAAACCAGAATATCTTTCCACTACAAGGCAATGGAAATGCATCAGACTACCCATGCAATGTGGGCATGCTAACTTATCAGCCATGCTCCATCTTGACAATATTGAGTATGTTAAAAAATCACTAATCGTCCATAACAAAGCAACATATATTGTAAAATTTGATTTACTTGCAATGTCATAAGTCTCTGACCCTACATTCTATAATTCAGCTCTGCAATCAAAGGTTGTAAAAAAAATATCTATTTGTCATTTTAGATTCTGACTACCTGGAATAAGCATAGTAAGAAATATGAATTCGTCTTTCATGCACATCCATGGAGGTATATTATATGGTATTAATATAATTGGAAAAAATGAATATTGTTGTTCATAGCTTCCAAATGGTTGAAATCTATCTGTAAAAAATCCAAATCTTATATTACGTGGTTACATTGCAAAGGAGGAAATGTTGTATTAAGATGTTTACATGTAGGGGGTCACAAGGATGATGTATTATATTTCCTTCGTGTGCATGGTTTTGATATCACCTCATGTGGCTTGTTGCGGCATATGCATACAAGCATTGGAGCCTAGCAGTTAACGGGAAGTAATACATGACTTTTAAGGAATATTTTTCTTCTTCTTCCCAAGCATGCGACTGTTCTATTTATAACGAGGGTGATTACACATTCTGTATTTCGTTCATTAGGTCGCTATCTTCATTCCAAAAGATTATGCAGTTATTGATACAATAATGAATCTTGTCTACTAGCAAACTCAACTCTCTAATTAATTTCTTTGTATTGTAGAAGTTATCATCATGCAGTTATCAACGGGGAGCAATTCTGACATCAATTGACACATGTCATCATAACATCATTCAAAGAAATGATATTCTACCTTCATGTTTAGTAATCTTGTAGTAGTTGGTAGTTGAGAATGACCAGAATGAATGCTTCCCACAATTCTCTTTCACTAGCCTTTAACATGTCATACATTTTCTGAACTTCGAGTATAGGTGTTTCCTCTATATTTGATTGATCATATGCATTCATTGCGTCATAAACCATTGATTGCATTGCATTCATAGGCCTTGATGATTCCTCTAGAGCAATCGGGCAGGATGACGAAGCAATAGAAGGTCCAACTTGGTCAAATACATATGGCTCTCCATAACAATACTAGTTGTAATAATTCGGAACAAACTCATATCTACATATTATATATGTGTTTTCACATATCCTCATCACGGAAAGCTATATTTTTATATCTGCACTAATTATATGGACACTTTAACTCGACGTCATTCAAGCATTCTAGATGAGACTTAGCGAAGTTCACAAACTCTTTAACCCTAGTAAAACAATTCTTAATTGGTAAATACATTGTCTAACATATTGTACATCCAAACCTTATTCATATACATTACATCCTAATGAGAATAAAATTTTCAATATGGTTAATCATGTCAAACTAAGTATGCTTATATTTAAATTATTTAGGTCTCATAAAACTAAGCATGCTTTTCTAAGGTAAATGTTAGAAACCTTAGTATTTTGTAAGACGTTCTCCTATGATTGGATTAGAAGAATGAGCACTTTTTTAGGTCTCATGAAACTAATTGCAATTGAATAGGAATCATTGTATCTCTAACTTAGTCTAATGATCAAACATCACAATTAACATGTATGATAATGGAAAACTATTATATATATATATATATATATATATATATTGCAAGGCTGATCGGACTCACTAGCACACTGGGCTCATAAGCACAGCAACCTCGAAAGTAAATCCGGCCTCGCGAGCACAACACGAGGTCAGATTCAACCCCACAAGCATACACGACCTAAGAGCACCAAAGCCTTACCTTGTGACAAAGAGAAGCAGACAAACGACGCTTGAAGGAGTGCTCGTGGATGCTGGAGAGCTAGAGCACAGTGACGCTGGTGAGGAGAAGGACTTCGAAGAGGAGAAAGAGCTCGAGCACTGCACACTGACTCACGGATGTCAGAGAGCACGAATGACTTAGGAACACCGAAGAGAGTGTTGAGGAGGATGGAGACGAGGCTAAGCCTGCTGGACACAAGGCTGAGCCTGTTAGATGCTGCTGTCGAGGACACATGAAGGAACGCCGGAGAGGATAGGCCAGAGAGGAAGTTCACCGGAGATGTCGTGAACAATGGTCGGATAGGTTCGCCAAAGGGTGAGAGAGAGGGGAGATCGATCCTGTGAATGCAAGATTGGACCGAAAATCCTATATTTTTCCCATTTTAGAGATGAAAGATTTACTCCGTCACTATTAGCGACAGCTAATATTTAATCCATCGCTTTAATGATGAAATAAAATATTTTGTCACCAATTGTCATCTGTTTTTTTAATTTTATTGTACAATTAGCGACGGATTAAATACTCCAGGGACAGTGAGTAAGTACTCCATCAATAGCAACGGAGTAAAATAATTTGTTGCTAAAACTATGGCTATTACATGGTTTTTTTTATAGTGGATGTAAGACAAACAATTTTGGTAAGGAAGAGATATGATCTGACATAGCAAAATGAGTTAGCATTTCCATTTGTATTTAAATTTTTTTTGTTTTAAGTGAGGGATGAATTGTGATATATAATGTGTAAATTTTGAATTTAGATTATATATTTTAAATAAATAGTAGTGAAATTTTTTAATGTCTTTATAAGTTAGTATAAAAGATATTTATTAGTGTCACTAATGATTAATTAAGAGGACATTTTAAATTGATTTTATAAATTATCATTAGTGATGATTTTTATTGTTATTGATATTTAAATTTATCTATAATAATAAGGTATACCCTCCTTGACGCATAAATCTTTGCTGACATTTCAGACTTGTGTTATATCTTTAAATTGAGATATATTTGAAGTTGACATTGATATTTTATATCAGTATTATAAAATATTAAAAATGTAAGAAAAGTTATCAAAACTTTAATGATAATACAGGTAACGTGGAATCTCAAAGTGGAGTATGACATCAAGAAAGTGAGACTTTTATGTTAGTTAAAGTTAAGAATGCGTCAACTCTTAAATCATATTAGTATCATATTGAAATAAGTCCAGTGTCATTGTCGAATACTCTGATCGATCAAAGAGCCGATCGGATACGCTAGACGCATTGCTTGGCTGAACTGAACTCTATACTTAAGTATAGCGGTCGAGCTCAAGATGAACCCCCGACATAAAGCCTGATCGAATATATTGTTCGATCGGATGCCGAATCCCCAACATAACTTGGTTGGCTCAAAGGTCGGTCGAACCTTAGAGGCTCAACTCTCCACTCATGGACATGACCCTCGGCTTATATCTGCTCGGCCCTAGTGACGATCGGACAGCTTGAGCCTAGCTCCCCACATGAGCATTACTCCCAGTCTATATCCGGTTGGTCCAGAGCTGATCGGACTTTCTCTAAGAGACAGTATTGTCATAGAATCGTAACAATCTGTCAAAAAATTTATCATCACTCTAATATATGCATGCAATGAAGCCTTCCTCGGCCTATAAGAAGGTTGTCGTACATACTCCACCATCCGACATACTCTGACACCAGACATTCTCTGCCGCATCATTAATGCAGAGGTTATGAAAGATGATATAAAAAGGGAAAGTCTTCTCTTTTGGCCAAGTACACGTATGAATGCATACGCATATGCACACTTACGTATTTTTACATTATTGTTTTATTGTTCATCGTCTTTTCCATTTCGCTCGGTTACTGTTCTGACTTGAGCGTCGGAGGACCTGCACCAGGGACCTCTTCTCTAGTTCTAGCTCTAACATTTCCGTGGGCTCTGTCTGTGATGTGTGCAGGTCCGCAACTCTTAGTTTCAGGATAGCTTAGCATCGTTTTCTTCCAACTCAGAGTTTCCTCTCAGTCAATATATAAGCCACCTCGACGCCCCCTCTTAGTCAGCACGTCATCTCTACTACTTTTCAGACAGGATCATTTAGTATCATTAAAAGTATATTATAAAGATATTTATGGATAGTGAGGAGAGAAACGATCTGATCAAAGACAAACTAGAAACAATTATAACTTGTAAGACGATTATAGTTCTTACAGTTGAATTCCAAAGACGATAGATATGAAGGCGGATTGGCATTCCTGAGTAGTAATTAGGAAGTGCGGTAGAATTTATATGGATGTAAGCAGTAATGTAGGTCTCAAATTAAAGGACGTCCAGTGCAATTAGTAAAATAATACTCCTCAGTCCTCGGTAATCTTCCATTAGAGACCAGCTAAACACGGCACAGCTAGTTAATTAGAGCAAGAGTTCTTTCAGTTCTATTGCGCTTCTTTAATCATTCGCACAAACTGCAATTTTTTAGCAGGATACACCACCAACAGATGATATTAGTTTATTGTACCACGTGACTGAAATAATTAATTAAGACGTGAGATTCTGATCTTGACCGACTTTAAGAGATTTCTAACCAATTCAAAATAAGAGATTCGATCACATGACAACTAAGTAGTAAAATTTATTCCATCCCTTCAAGCTGAGTTGTGTTGTACATATAGCGATGGAATTATGCTGAGACAGTACTCAGACAGATATCACAGCTACTCTTCTTTAATTTGTTTTTCGATGGCGGCGGCAGTTTGGAGATGCAGATTCTTCTTTGTTAGATCACGTGCAGATACATGCACGTTTTCCTAAGAATGGCTGCGCAGTTGATGATGCAAATAATGAATGACACGAGGGGCATTTCAACATTTGTGTTTTTTCTCTTTTTTTCAGATTTTCAAGTCACCCAAACACTCTTAAAATTCTTAATCCATCCCTTGACCATTAATTGTGTTGTGCTCGACGAAATATTAACGTGATAAACGTTCAAAGGACAACAAAGAATAATATATTCTCAATATGGTATCATAATTGTACAAATTTGTCTGTTTAATTGTGCAAATTCTGAAATATACAGAGACAAAAAAAAGGCGTGTGCATCAAAAAAGGGCAATTTTATAAATCCTAAGATATAAAAATCAGCTGGATAAATGGTTAGACACACAGTCGATGATGCAAAGTTAAGACCTCCATTGTTTCGAAATTTCTCTCTCGGTGTTGCCAGATAAATAAGGTTGCTGATTCGTTTGGAAAATTAGGTTGCTGCTCGGCAATCGGAATCATTTGGGAAAGATAGCCGTTCGGTAATACCTTCGAGCCCTCTGGTGTGGCGATCATTCCTCCGGGGAGGCCTATTAGTTATGGATTAGGCTTTTCCTTCAAATCGAAAATTCAATCGGTAGTCGCATACCAGTTCTGAGAGAGTGCTTCTGCAAGAACTCTCTGCAGGTTGAATAACAACAATATTAAGTGATCGGTCAAAGAATCTCACTTGAAGATAATACTACGAAGTATGAACTACTAACCATTAAGTAGAGTGTGAAGTTGTTGTATATCATCTGATGTGCATATATCGATTAGAGAATATATTCCAGGTCTCAGTGCTTCATCTATCTCCCTGCAGAATGATGATGGCATGTTAATCCTTGGAAACGGTAAGTAGATTAACAGTGCCTTAGCAGATCGTGTATATTGCAAGACAAGCTCTTTCAGTACACTTATGAAAAATGTATACTTTGAAAATTTGTTAAATTAACCTTTTGATGCCTGTTTGGAGGGGACCAAAGCCACAATATACATTGACGTAACTGGAAAGGAAATAAATCGAAGACTTCCCGACAACTTTCTTTTGCTGTCTTATCTGCAAAATAAATATAGGTCATTGTAAAGTAGGTAACATGAACAACTGACAGAAACGAGCAGCAATGGAAATGGAGACGGAAAGGGAAGAGATTACTTTTCCCAATTCAGCAATGGACAGTGAGAGGGAAAATGTTAAAATTTGGACGCTAGAGATTACTTTTCCTAATTGTTCATGGCTAAATTTGGAAATGTAAAAAGATATAATTACTATATAATTATTGTGAAATTTTTTGCAGGTCATATAATTGATGAAAAAATATACGATTTTAGAAACAATAATAAAATTGAGATCAAATAATAACTATTTAGTCGTAGTATGCAATCCACAATATTAATTAAATAGTTCTAAAATAAATAAAAACACAAAAATGATGTGCATAACCAAACCTCTTCGTAGATCCTCCTCAGGGAGCTGGCACATTTGATTGCCTCATCCATGTTCCAAGTAAAACAACCTTTCCTGTATTGTGAATTTACATCAACAATCTCCAGACAGTTAAGCAAAGTAACTACTGAATCTTGGAGAAGGGCAATCGATTGTTCAACCTCACTGTAATATAAAAAGGAGAAAGAAAATAATTATCTTAGACTTATAGCAATCAACAGCATTTGGAAAAGGAAAAGTATGTCCAACATAAATTTTAAAAAATGATAGATTTATTAACTTCTACAAATATAGGTCACATGAAAGAGAAGTCGATAAATTAAAAAGTGAAAGCAAATAATGCACCCAAAGCACATTAAATAACATCTGATACTTCAAACATGCTAAAAGGTATGCTCCAAGTTACATTCTTACAGAAAAATTCATGGCAACTAACTTCTATTGTATCAGAAAAAGATAATAGTTCAGCTGTTTTGTCCTAGTCAACACTTCAACTTCACCCCATATGGCAATCCTACCTCAGCCTGGTTTAATACAAATAATCAGAATCGGCCTTCAATGAAAAAGTAACTAATGAACAAATGCAATATGCATAGCTGCCTCAGAGCTCACTTTTCCCAATAATAGTGTGATTTTGAAAAGGGTGAAATAAAAGCTTTCCATAGGAAATGCATGAGCCAAGGGCGATGCTAGTTCCTATTTGTCTGCACATTGGCATAATATAGGGGCTGTTTGCATATTACCCTTATTTTGACACACAGTAAGCGAGCAAAATAAATCATGATTATATAACATTGCCATAAATCAGCATGAACTAGCACTTCCAGATTCTAACTTTCAGATAATCAATAAAAGTATTTCCACTCAGAAGTCGACAACTACGAAAAGAATATCTTTTTCTTTCACCCAATACAATTACTTGGTAGTTTATTTTGTCCAAATGATTTCAGAAAAAGTTTATTATCCTGAACTAGCTAAAACTTAAAAGGCTCATATTGTACAAGCCGGAAAACTTGATATACCTAGAAGATGCCGATAGATCTTCTTAACTAACCACAGCAAATGCCTAGAGGACAGGGCTTAGTTTAGATTAACTAAAACAGGTGAAAATGCTATAATACTTCACCCAGTATGGTTGCTATCCAACCACAAGAGTCATATTGTTCTGCATCAAGTCAATTTTTTGTTATTAATATTAGTTTGATCATCATTGATAACAAAAATCAGATAGCTTTTTTAGGACTTTTCTACCAAGAAAATATTTTGACTGAATGCTTCCTGTCTACTTGTCAGTTTGACCAATCAACGCTTTTGAACCGACTAATCTTGGAGGTGACCGGCCCGGCCCCACAGAAGTTTTCCACCAGCCATCAAAATAAATCGAGAAATGCTCATGGAGGCTCATCCAGATGGTCAACATTCTTAGGTCCGCTTCTGGAGGGAAAAATCCCTGTAGTGCGCCGCAACTAAAACTCAAACCTTAGATTCCTCAGTTATCCATTAGAGGGCCTAACCATTGCATCATTGCCCCGAGAGCACCTATTTATTAATCAATCAACACAAGGTATAACAACATTGAAATAATATATAACATTTACAATTTACATATATAAGATATAATGTGCTTGAATTGAATCCATGCCCTATATTTGCCAAGGATGCACTGACTTGTATAATGCCAGGATGTAAAGCTCTATGAATCTTGAAGCTAATGTGCTAAAACATGGTTGTAATCATAATACAAGAATATTATCAGTTTTTAAAGTCATAAATTTGCCTTCACAAAACGTTGGGTATGTATGCACCATGTCATACAATGTCTTTAGTTGAAAGTTCAGTAAGCTTGATTTTACCCAGATATTGCAGCTCCATTTTTGAATCATAAAACATGGAAACAAAGTAACATAGTCATAGCCCCCACGGATTGGCGCAATTGGTACTTGCATGAATGTTTGCTCCAATAAGTCTTGGCATCAATTCCCATTGGGTACAAAATGCCTCATTGCCTCCCCATGCAAAGGGCCGCAAATGCCCTTCGTGGTTTACCTACTTGTATCTTGTTGTGGGGCCGGCGATACTAGGCCACTATGTTGGGCAAAATGCCCCTTGTGATTTACCTATCTGTATCTTGCCGTGAAGCCAACAATACTGGACCGCTTGTAGGTGAGATATCACCTTTTTGTTCTAAAAGTAACATAGTCATGATTTTTTAACTTCTATTTAATATATTGTTGAAAGGTTTAAAATAGTCTAAGTCCACAAATTTTTATAATTTATTATATTTCTTAGAAATAACGGGAGAATTATTAAAAGGCTATTTAGTATTTAAAAAAGTTAATTAAAGTTTTTATTAGGATAACCTATGTCATTACTCATGAAGTATAAGTCTTATTATCAATCCATAAGAGCACCCACAATGGAACTAAATATTTCTCTCAAATATTTGTGGTCCCCATGTCCATATTATCCATTAAATACCTCACTCCTTAAATATCCCAAATTCTACAATCAAATATCCCCTCAACTAAATATTTATGGATCCCACCTACTAAATATCTCACTCTCAAATATCTCAAATTCCACATGGGTCCCACTATTATTTTATTAATTTACATCTAATTTTATATTTAAATAATATTAATTATACTAATTTCATAAAATTTTTAATTAATATTTATTTACTAAATATTTTTTACTTAATATATTTACTTAATTAAAAAAATACAACAACTGTTGCAACAGCTTCTTTATTTATTTTTTTTTATAAAAAATCCACGGTGGAGAGAAATCACCAGGCAAGGAATTATGCTCGGTGATTTCTCAATATCCCCATCATCTATGCTCACAATGAGGGATGTTTGATTTGAGAGGATATTTGGAGAAATATTTCCTCCAAAAATCTCTCATTGTGGATGCCCTAAAAAAGGAGTCAGGATTCCGATGCCATATACTAGATAAGTTTTTGAATTAATACAATTCTCCTTATAATATTCATGCAAATGATAAGTTTAACTTCATAAAAACTAAAACCTATCACCCAAACAATTATTCCTACACTTATAATTCCATGAATATCATGCAATATCATACATAGTCAAATTGTCTCATGCTCAGAGAAGAATTAAATTATTTTTCTAAAAATAATAATTGTTGTACATCTATGTGTGTTGGAAAAAATGTCCATAATTTATGGTAAAATGAGCCCTTATGCATTTCTTAATTGTTCAGGCAACATTAAAAATTATTTTGACGGACATAATATGATTGAACAAGTATGATTTGCTAAATTCACCCTTAGTAGATCCGCTAAAAATTATTGGGTATATGTTCGAACTTAGAGACCAAGAAGGAAAATAAATCATCACATTGGCATGAAATGAAAAGACATTTGGTGAAGATTAAATGGTCACTACCGTGACACATAATAATAGTTCTTCCATGCCTATCTATGCCTAAACGCCACATATTGAAAGATTCATTCCATCGTAGTTGAGTCAAGGTCCACCCTTTCCAGGGCCATCAAACTTCATAGTTTCATTGATCCGACCATCTATGCATTAGAAAGTAGAGGAATGACTGTCTATTTGTTAGAAAGACATGTAAAATATGCAAACATAATAATCAACTTTTATGCAAGCTCATCCAAATCTAACCAACAGAAGAAGCAAAGAGTATATAACATACTCCAACATGAGAAATAAATATTAAAAGGTTCTCAAAAAGAGAATATAGAATGCATACTATGTCCGGTGCCTAAGGGTGGTGTACAAAAGCTTGCAGCATGACGTATATAGATCAATAGAGAATTCACGGTCAACCATATAATCATGGGCATCATTACAAGATCCCGATACATCTGGAGAATCAGTAGAAAAGTTGCAGTCAAGAGAATCTCTGAGTTCACAGAAGTTCTTGAAAAGTACCATTGGTACATGCAAACATTGGCTAGCATGGCATTTATTCATATGGAGAGACTGCTTCCCAGCAATTGTTATAAGAACCTCTACACACATAAGAATAACTGGACCAGCATCTGCATTAACCTCGGTTTTATTAAGGAGCAACTTCTCCACATAAAAGATTTTTGGATGATGAATGTGCACAATTATATTGAATAAACATACGACTAGACTTGAGATTCTTTCCTTGATCACAGGCTTTTGTTCTGCAGCACATATCAAAAAAAAGTTGAAAAAAGAGATTAGTTTCGCACTGCCAAGTGCCAAATTAGACGATCAACACATATTTTTAATAATTAAAATACCACAATTTATATTGACTAAAAAAACTTGCATTTCGTTGTAATTATCTGATAAAAAAAGAGGCATCACAAGAACCATCATCAAGTACCTGAAACATATTCAAGAACCAAGTCCAAACCATCTATGCCACCTGCAACGATAGGGGATACCTTGCTACCATCAACATTTACAGTTCTTACTTCATAGCCAGTATGATAACCTGGCTGCATTCCAATCATTGCCCTTTCTATTGCAAGCACAACCATCTCCAGATGCAACTTTGTTGGCCTTGAAATGAATTTTCTGAATGACAATCTAAGCAGCCCTTTGAATTTATTAATTTCACATTCTCTGGCATAAAGAGGCTGGCCTTCACAAACACTAATATGAGGTTCTCTCTGGAGCATCTTTGTATTTGATCCAGTATCATGAGATGAAAGGGTAGCTGACTTTCCTTGCACAGAAATGCATTTCCCAATAGCTCTCAAATGATCGTTTATAAAATGTATGTATACATCTTTTGACAAATGAGGATTGGTCAAATTGATGTAATCTCCAATAACTTCGAGATATTTCAATATACCATCTAACCAAACAAAACTCAACTGATTGGGCCTGCCAACCATTTCTGCTACTTCTTGCAGAATTACATGAGAAATTTCAAGTAGATCAGTCATGGAAGTTGATGGAAATTTCTGAAAACCACTTTGAGATTCCAGTTCAATGCGAAACAAAAACATGCATCTGAGCTTAAGGATTGCTGCAGAAGAAAGAAATAACTGTCTAACAGCATATGCTAAATAAGATCTTTCACCTTTTAATAAACTTTGTATAAAAGAAACTCTCAGATGTTCCAGATTAGATAAATTAGTATCATAAATCGCTCTGAAAACATTAATAACTCTCTTTTTGTGGATAGCATGTGAGCTTTTTCCCTTCCTAGGCGCAAAATGATTAGCATTTTCATCACATGAAGGGTCTTTGTTGTATGTCTTCTCTACTTGCTTTTGTGAAATGACATGATTTTTGACAAAAAAATGCTCTTCATGAAAAGGAGCAGTTTCTGCAACTATATTTCTGCATGAACTTTTATCATGTGTATGAGTGAACAAAATACTAATGCAGGAGTGAACAAAATTCTCGAACACAACAAAATAATTTTCCAGTCTAGAGGGACGGGTGTACAACACTGGCTGTTGATTATCAGTGAAGAGGTCGTCATCCATGCTATTTGTAGCAGATGCCACGCCCCACAGAAAACCTTGAAGACAAGACATAAGACATGATAATCTGTTCCAGTTAAAAATATAAAGATCAGTTTCCTTCTCACGCATATGTATCATATCCTTGGTAATAGTTAAACCTCTTGTCTGATCTGCCAAAATCTCAGCAAACATTTCCAAACCGTTAAAGGATTCACTGTTTCCAGAAGTTTCAGAGTACTGGTCAGATATATTATATATATCTTCTTTTGTGGTAACATCTTGTGAAGCAAGTTGTTTGTCAAGTATCTCATTGTATACTTTATGTTGAAATGTACAACTCATCAGTTTTTTGCTCACTGTCAAAAATATGTAGGCTGTGTGATCTATCAATGAAAAATACATAGCTTCTACCTGAACAGAATTCATCTCCCCAAAAAATGCATGTGGCAGTCCAACTAATTCATCAACTGATTTCAAAAACCATAAAATAGTTGAATGATTAAATACAGTAAATAAATATGAGGATTTTAGAGTCTCTTCATTTTCAACAGATGCAACAAGCAGGTGTTTTATGGCACGTCGGCATAATACAAACAATCTCAAAAGATAGGGAAGATGGTTGACAGAAGATTGAGTATGACAAGTCTTTAAGATTGACATCAATACCCTGAACCAATAGATACAAAGATAAGTCAGTATTAAAAATTCTAAAGTCACATGTAACTTAACACCGACTATTTATGTGGAACAGATTACAAAAGCAAGGAATAAGCTAACAAAAGTGGGACATCATAATGTAATTTTCATCTCTAAGTTGCTCATTAATGCTATAAATAAAGTGGGACATCATAATGTTGTCCAAGTGGTCACCGATAATGCTCCTGTTTGCAAAGCTACTGGGTTACTTATTGAGGCAAAGTATCCACACATATTTTGGACTGCTTGTGTTGTGCACACATTGAATCTTGCTTTGAAGAATATTTGTGCACCGATTGACTCTCTACAAAACAAGAAGCCTTTGATGAGTGCAAGTGGATAGCAGAAGTAGCAAATGATGCTTCAATGATCAAGAATTTTATCCTAAAT
>JBBMJZ010413111.1:7830029-7853785 GCA_037833815.1 Zingiber zerumbet
CTTAGTCGTGAGCTACTGTTTATAATTTATAAGGAATTGATAACATGATCTTTTGTGTGTGACACCACACACCATGTATCTACAGTATAAATTAATTGAACAATTACACTTAGCATATAAATGTAGGTATTTGACCATTATGATCCTTTATTTCTAAATAGATGTTTATACTAAAAGCTAGGCTTTTAGTATACACCCTAACACTTTCCACTTGCCTGGCTCCTCTCCAGGACTTTTCCCTTTGCACAGATCACACTTGGATTTTCCAATTGCCTAGCTCCTCACCAGGATATTCTCTTGCCTAGCTCCTCACTAGGACTTTCCCGTTGTCTGGCTCCTCACCAGGACTTTCTCCTGCCTAACTCCACTTGCTAGGGCTTTCAGTTACCTGGCTCCTCACCCGGACTTTCTCCTGCCTAACTCCAGTTAGGACTTCCAGACGCCTAACCTTCGGTTAGGACTTCCCAAATGCCTAACCTTCAGTTAGGACTTACCCAGTCAAGTCTCCTGTCACCCCTGACCTATTTGACTTATCTTCTCATCAACCTGGCCAACTCTTTGATCATCTTCACAACCGGACGATTGCCTTAGCAATCTCCATATATTGTCAAACATCAAAACCCAAACATTACGACTCAAGCTTGACCCAACTCAAACTTAGTCAAATTGGTCAAACTTGACCTAGGGAAATTACCCCAACAGGATGAACTTATTTTAAACAACTTAAATATATTGATGTGTTTGGTATTATAAGATCTTTTTATTAACAAAATTACCAAAATGAGTATAATACTATAAAGATAGTGTATATAATAGTTTATAATTTTATAATGGGTTAAACTTATATAAAAAATAAAACTATTTGATATTTTAATTTAGATTTTTTAAAAAAATTAATGATATCATTAATATTTAAAATAAAATTTATAGTTAAAAATTGATCAATAATATATTTGACACTTTTATTTTTCTAAATCCTAAGATAAAGTTAAATAGAAAAAAAAATCAAATTCTAATCGAGTCGGAGAATTTGTGCACCGGGGAGAGAAAAAATGGAAGGGAGTTTCGGAGACTTCGTGTACTGGAAAAAGAAGTCGACGTAGAGAGAGTTGTTAGGTTTGTAAAATTCTATGGAAGTTAAGATGGAGATTAATGAAAATATAGAAGGGTAGTTTAGAGAAGAAAATTATTAAAATAAGATCTTTTAAAAAAAGTTGTGTCTCTATTATTTTTTTTTTTTAAAATAACTTATAAGCTGTCAAACAACTTATAAGTTATTTTTAAAAAAATTTGTCAAATAAATTTAAAAAACTTATAAATTTTAAAATAATTTATAAGCTATTTTATAGAGCTTATAAGTAGAGTCAAACACCATCTAACACGTGATTATTTGACCTTTTTTTTAATTAAATAGTATATCTGGACGTCTCCGTAGAAAAAAAATCAGTCCGGTTCAGGATAACCAGTCTAGACCGATACCGGCCCACTATGCTCCTGTGTCTTTTATTTAGATACTTATCCGGCGCACATTCACAAAACTTTGGAGGGAAACCCTAGCGGCGGCGAGGTCGCTCCTTGGATTCTTAGATTCAAGATGAAGGTGCTATACGTTATTCTTCTGATAATTTCAATTGCTCGGTTTTTCCTTCTGATTCTACTTTTGCTGTTTTAACTTTGTTCATTGTTGAATATGACCGTCTTTTCAACATTGTAGCAAAAGCTTGCAGTATCTAATATACTTTTTATACTGTTTGCTTGTAATTGCTGCAGTTCAACATCGCGAATCCTACAACTGGGTGCCAGAAGAAGCTCGAGATAGATGACGACCAGAAGCTGTGAGTTCTTGATAAATCCCTCGAAGCTTTGTTTGCAAAATGCTAGTTTTTTTTTATCATTTTATTTTTTGAAGTGGAGGTTGATGGCGGTCAAATATGACTTTTTTCTAATACTTTAATAGCAACAAACTGAAAATTTGGTTATGTTTTTTTTTTTTGTTGCGGTTGTATGAAGTAACAGCTACTCCCTCAAAAATAAAGTAAGGGGATTCAGTTACTTGATTTGTTTGGTTGTTTAATTCCTGGATACCTGGTTGTTGATGAAATGTTTGATTGTTCTCCAATTTGTCTTCCCATTCAGCCACTATACTTCCCTTTATCTTTTTGTTTCTGCCAATGCTTGAAATAATTTCATCATATTCAGTTGATTTCGAACATATAAGTTGTATGACGTTGGATTCATAAAGCAAAATAAGTTTAACAAAGAAGAGGAAGAACAAGAAAGAAATTCTCATCCAACAGATATTGTGCATATTTCCTGTTCTAAACTCAATCAGTCATATAAGCTGCAAGCCTGCAAGGAATATATGCAGATTTTTAAGTGTGTTGTGACAAACATGGAACCTTTACAAAGTTTGTAAATTTATCCTCAACTACATGCTGCTAAATATGTATTGTACAGTATAATTTCTGACCAGGGATGAATATTTTGATCCTTAACGATAAGTTAACAACTTCTTGATTGTTCACAGACGTGCTTTTTATGACAAGAGAATATCTCAGGAAGTCAGTGGAGATGCTCTTGGCGAGGTGTGACGCTACTATATTGCAATAATAATATCCAATAAGATTATTATAGTATTTTGATGTACAATACTGAATCCCCAATTTGCATATGCATATCCCATAGGAGTTCAAGGGCTATGTTTTTAAAATCATGGGAGGATGCGACAAACAAGGCTTTCCCATGAAGCAGGGAGTCCTTACTACAGGTCGTGTTCGTTTGCTTTTGCACAGAGGTAAAGGGCATCTCTTTTTTCTGTCTTTATGTCGTTAGTTATCTTTACATGCTTAGTTGTAAATTTCTATCACATGGTTCTGCCAATCAATTTTTTAGCTCTTGTTATCTTTCAATTAGTATGGGAGATTGTGGTTGGATTTCTCTATGAATAGCTTTACTATTCTTTTTACCAATTCCTGATATATGTATGAGATGTGAATCTTCTTGTGCAGGGACACCTTGCTTTCGAGGTTACGGTAGGCGAAATGGTGAGCGCAGGAGGAAGTCTGTTCGGGGATGCATTGTTAGCCCTGACCTTTCAGTTTTAAACTTAGTCATTGTTAAAAAAGGCGAGAATGATCTTCCTGGACTGACTGATATTGAGAAGCCTAGAATGAGAGGACCAAAGAGGGCCTCGAAAATCCGGAAGCTTTTCAACCTCTCCAAGGAGGATGATGTTCGCAAGTATGTCAACACTTACCGCCGGAACTTTACAACTAAATCTGGTAAGCCATTTTTCGTCAGTAAGATTGTGTTTTGCTGAATTAGTGAGATTTATTACGCTATGCTCTCTATGAGCATCTGTTATTATTTCTCGAGCAATTTAACCACAGATAGGCTGACAACATCCTAATTAGGTTTTATGTGTTTGGCAACATCATTTTCCGATTGATGGCAGTTTGAGCCGTGTCGTATAGGTCATCCAGTACAACGTGACGCTTATCTTCTGGCCCATGATTTTGTAGGCAAGAAACGCAGCAAGGCGCCAAAGATTCAGAGGCTTGTCACTCCATTGACGCTGCAAAGAAAGCGAGCCAGGATTTCTGAGAAGAAAAAGAGAATCGCCAAGGCCAAGTCTGAAGCTGCCGAGTACCAAAAGCTTCTCGCCTCCAGACTAAAGGAGCAGCGTGATCGGAGAAGTGAGAGTTTGGCCAAGAGGAGATCCAAGCTTTCTGCTGCCTCCAAGCCTTCAATCGCTGCCTAAACATTTCATTCACCAAGTTACATGAGCTTGTGCTCATGCTGTATTACAGTTTCTGATAACTCGACTGCTCTGCTAAAGTTTTTCTTTATTACCTTTGAATGATTTGATTGAGGTAGATCGTTTTTTGAAATTATGCAACTTATTATATTCCCAAAAGCATGCTGTATTACAGTTTCTGATAACTCGACTGCTCTGCTTAAGTTTTTCTTTATTATCTTTGAATGATTTGATTGAGGTAGATCGTTTTTTGAAATTAAGCAACTTATTATATTCCCAAAAGCAGCTACTGCACATTATTTTATTACTCATATCACACGAACACTTGCGACACGACGATAGCGCAGACTTAAGGCACGAATAATTACATCCGCTAAGCGGCGGCGGCATCGCTCACTCGACGGGTACATGGCGGACGTCCTTGCGCTCGTCCGGCTTCACCTTCGGCACCACCAGTCGCAACACTCCGTTCTTCATCTCCGCCTTGACTCCTCCTAATTCGTACTTGTTTTCCGGCAGTTCGATGCGACTGCTGTACCTACGCCTCCCCCTTTCCCTTCCTTCGTCCCCCCCCTGTTCCACTTCGCCGCCTTCCTCTCCCTCCTCCTCCTCCGCTGCCTCTCCTTTAATCACCAAAGTGTTATTCTCTACCATCAACTGCACGTCGTCCTTTCCCAGTCCCGGCATTTCCACCTTCAGATACAACGCCTTGTCGTCCTCCCTGGCGTCCCACCCGCGCCACGCTCCGCCGGCGGTTCCCCTCCCAGCCCCGAACGGGAAATCCAACATCTGGTCCACCAGATTGAACACGTCCATTAGGCTCCGCCGCGGGTTGAAAGGATCTAACGCATCTGCAACAGCAGAACATCTTGTTAGAGTAAAAAATTAGCAGCGAAGAATCATTTGCTATCCATTAATTTTAATTTGGCCAAAAAACCTCCCAAGGTGGGGAAGAGGTCCCCACTCCGATGACGACGGGGAACCGGAGCCGCATTGCGGCGGCGGGGGACGGCGACACTGCTCTCCACACTTCCTGGACTCGGCGCGACGGCGGTCGAGGCAGTGAAGGAGCGAGAAAGAGCAGCGACCGCAGAGGGACGGAGCTTGTTGACGGCTGCTGCTCTCCTGGCGACGAGCAAGGCGGAGGCGGCCATCGGTCTCTTGTCAGATGGCTTGATTCTGATTCACTTTCGTGAGGAGGAAGCAGGCAATAAATAGAAGGTGGCGCGAAGACTAGAGCTTTCTAGAGTGAAGAACAGAGCTGGATTCTGAATTAATGGGAGGGAAAAGCTGGCAAAGAAAGTGATCACCAGAGCTTTCTAGAGTGGACTAGAGTGAAGGAGATCAAGATAGTGGAGCCTCAGCCGTGCGATTAATATCCAACGGCCCTCCTTATCTTATATGCCACTGATCGTTAGAACCTATCTTAAGACCTGTCGCGACATACAGCAGCAGTTCCATCCTATATTTTACCTATAAGAGATAGAGGCCCATGAAGCTCTTCAAGAACCTCAAACAGGTCGTTGGACCAAACTGCGCCTTGGGCTCACTATATCCCAAGCCTGTTTCATCATAAGCACTAGTTGTAACATATAAGCAATCATGAAACACCCAGCACCCAATTTAGGTCCAAAAAACCCATCAAAACATGTAATGAAGTGCATTACTCACATAGGCAACGTTGGGAAGGGAATGTAAGGGCTCAAAATGTCGACACCATCATTCGTCAATCATCATGTCGCCACATCTCAGTGAAAGGGTGGTATCTGGAACTTGTTTGATAATTATCTGCCGCTTCAAATTATAATTCGGATATGCTGAAAGGCAAGTTGCGTGTTAGCAGAAATAGATACTCGGGTGGTAGATTTGCATCACAGGAATATGAATTAGTTAACTACACTATGAGAATGCGCAACAAAAAGCTAGATGAAGTATTGCACCTGATTCAGCATCTTCATATTCTGATGTGTGGGAGGTGCTGCGGGGGCTATCACAAACTATGGTTTGTGAAAGAGGCTGCGTCTGGCTTATAGTTGAGTCGGAAGTTGCAGAATTGTGTATCACTTCTTCTGCATCTCTTGCATGGCCGAGGCTTGTTGTATGGCTGAGACTTGGTTTATCCTGACTCATGTTGCAATTAAGAGTTAGTTTATATGGTCCACATGACTGAATCCATAATATAATAAATTAACTGAGTTCAGAATCGCTTTGCTCAAATGTCTGACAATTTAGTTGCTAAGATGCTCCTGCACATTGCCTGGCAAAAGCTATTTTAGAAGCAGTAAGGACAACAAAACAAGTGGCGGAGTATAGATGGGTTCTTGATCGTCTGCTTTTAGTAACTATTTTGAATGATGGTCATGCAATTCCTTGGAAATTAATTATAATGATTAAAGGCTGCAAGTAATTTACTTATGTAATTAATGTTGGAGGACGGATATATAGGGAATGAGCTTGAACAAAGGAGCCACTGGTATCCAATAATAAAGTAAAAAAAAAATGTAAAATGAAAATGTATATACAACCTTTATTTCACGATAGTGGACGAGAACAATGTGCATGAGATTACTGCAACAGGAAATAGAAGAATGAATAGTTAAAATTTACAAATAATAATGAAAATTATGAAAGTTCATGAGCATCATATAGGATTCCACTAAGGCTACAAAAAAATGTCATGAAAGCAAATGAAGATACTAAAAGTCAGAAATTAAATTAATACTAAAACGATGACAAGAATGTTGTTCTATTTAACGTTTGTCTTCATATTTGTCAATGTGAACATAGCCTTTTACAAATACATTTTATATAATGAAAAGGTATGGCAAAGGTTCATTTATTCACAACTTGGAAAAATGTAACACAAGTTCTTGTCACTCAATTTGAAATCAGCCAGGGCCCTTTGGAGATAGGCTTTCAAGTTTCAACAGCTTAGCAATGGTACTTCATTTGGATGGATTTTGACGCAATATTAAAATAATTCAACAATAAACCAAAACCGTTCTCAAACACATCAATACTAATAATTCTAGATTTTCTAAAAGAAATAATGAATTTTGAAAAATAACAATTTTGTTTATATGCAATATTTTCAGCCATTTGTTGATGAAGTAGAAATGCAGTCAAAGTTTTAGTATTATAGTTTAGAAGAATAAAGAAGCATTTAGAACTCACTCTTCCAACATCCAATAACTTCGTCTTTGAAATTTTTTGTTCTCTTCACCATGAGCATAATAGCAATGAAGCATATCAACGCTTCCAACCTGGAGCCATCAACTTAAGTTTAGTTGAAATCAAGGTTCTAAAACTTAACTATCCTTCTCTCAGGAGCTACACCCCAAATACAAAACTGATTTCCCCCCCCCCCACAACTTCCACAAAATCTCTGAATATTCTACTGTCCATTTCAGCAAGCATGCAGGTCATACCGTTCTAGATAGCATCGCCTCCTGTGAGGCAAGGCAGGAAATGATAATAAAATGATGCAAACTCTGCATTGCATGGGGCAACTTATTCCTTGAATGCGTCACGGGGTGATTGGTTCCCATATGAATAGCATTATTAAATGTACCTAGATCCTTAGACCATGCCCCCAAAAGTACATCAATTAGTCTGCATGTGACGTAGAAAACATAAATTCCCGACGTTTTAACCTATCTATTCTTGTTAAAATCAAAAGGCAAGGATTACAAACTATTATAAAATGGAAATAGACCATCACAAAATTTACTTACTTTTAGTCTCTCATGAGCTTCTTTAACAGTCTTTTCATCCTTTTTCTTTCTCCAGTTATGACCATCCTTCCTGAAGTACCTTAACACTTTTCGATCAAATAGAAATAGGGATCCACCTAAGAGAAAAAAAAGACAGTTCTTCAACATTAGGAATACATAAAGACAATGAGAAAAAATAATAATTAAAGAGCAACAACAGAAGAAAGTTTTTTTCTCTTGTCATCCTTGTCAGGGGTTGGATTGGCAGCAGAGCATGGTCCTCGACTCCCAAGTGGATACGGTGACCCTTGTTTTTCTTTAGGCGATGGTTATATCTCAGTTTGTCATCTGTGGATAGCTCAAGTTGATGGATAGGATGATTGTCGATCGCTCACTTGGGTTGAATCGTTTACATCTTGTTTTTCTGGAATTGCATTGGGTCTTCAAGCATTTGTATTGGAGTAAGTAGGATTCAGGAGTCTGCTGCCAATGTAGTAATTCTCTTTGGTGAAGGGTGATCTGGCGGATATGGGAGTCCTGAGCCCATACATGACCGGGTCAAAGGTGCTCAATCAAAAGTCAAGCGGAGGTGTGAGTCAAAGAGAAGGCCATAGCAGATCCTAGCCAAGACTAGACCCCTCTAGCTCGGTCCACCCGGCTCCTCGACTTGGGCCCACCAAACTCCTTCAACTCAACTACTCTTGACAACTACAACCCGATCGAGCCTGACCCTTCAGCTAAGTTACCCCGAGCCCCCTTAGCTCGGTGTCATCTGACATCTTTAGACCCCTCCAACTCAGATTCACCCAATCTCTCCAGACACCAGACCAAACCCAACTCTTCTAACCCGGCTTAGGCTGAGACTCTCCAGAGGTGAGGGGAGAATGTGGGTGCCGTGATATGTGGAGAACGTGGGGAGACAAGAGAAGTGGGTAGCGGAGTTGACTGCCCACGAGTAGCCCGCCTCAGCAGGTACAAGTACACGCACATACAGATCTAAACTCTTCTTCTCCATTGTTTTTCTCCTCTCCCAGCCCTTGTGCTAACTTGAGCGTTGGAGTAGCCCGCCGAGTTCAATTTCGGCACCCATTTTAACCTCTTGCTGGGTGTTGCAGGAATCCTAGGAACTCTCCTCACCACCAGATCATCAAAGATCCTCTCGATGGTAGCTGCTCACCGGTGACTCACCTAGAAGCAGATTTAGGCAAGAAAAACGGGTATATATTTTTGGGAAAATTCTTGCTCTGGTGTTTTCCGGAGCTACGCCTTGGATTTCAAGATTGCATAGGGGTTGTGCATCTTGTTTTGGTGTTGGCGAATGGGGCTGGGTTTCTGAATGGCAGAGTGTTATCCTTGATTTCTGAATGGCGAATGGAGCATGATTTCTGAAAGATTAACGCCTTTGCAGGCATGGGTGACAATTTAGATGAGGCAAAAACACTCAAGGAGGATAATATGGATGTTGTCTTGGACGAATTAGGTGCTAAAGTTATTGATGATTCCCTTAAACAAAAGGTTGACGAGGAGGTGAAGCATTTTTCTGGCAGGCAGAATTAAGTTAACGAGAGGTTTCTTCAGTCCTTTAGTCGTGTGCGGTGCAACTTTCTGTTCAAAGTAAAACTAATTTAAGCACAGTCAAAATTCGCTTATTGGTTCAGAGGCACACGCATTCTGCATAAATATATAAATAAATGACGGAAACTGGATTTCATACTTGGAGGTTTATTTGGAGGTTCTGGCGCAATACGAAATTGCCTATGGTTTTGAAGTATTTCACAAATTTCAGCAGGGCGTAGCCATCGATGTTGTGCTTCCACAAGTAATTGTTCAATATCTGGACATCCGCAAATCATCTCATCAGAGAGAAACAATAATAAGACACAAGTGTCTACAATAGAATGAAAGTGAAAATAGAATGCTCTGATTATGATTCAAGATGAAATTCATTACAAACAGACGTTTAAATATCAGTTATAAGTCCAAGGATTTTGAGTAGTTACAATCACCGACATGTAACAGTGGAGAACACTGTTTCTTAATTTCCTATTCATTTTTTTGGCATTTATCTGATTGCAAAGAAACTATAGTCGCGTCGATCTCGTCTGGAAGTAATAGAACAGGGAAGCATAAAAATCAAGCACTGAGAATTGACAAAATGAAAATTTAAATATGGAAAAACGAATTTACACATGCATACAAAACCAAGTCAACGGATCTACACATGCATACAAAATAAAGAAGAAACAGATACTGCGAAAGACAAGAAAGAGCGAAAAACCACAAAAAGATAAAACTCCTCACCAAAAGATGGATCCGCTTCACCTCGCCTCACACTCGCCATCTGATCCCCGATTTGTTGTTGATTCTCAAAACGCCGAATCTCCCACCATCTCAACGACTCAAAGGGCCCGCTTGAATCCGAGGCTAACCGATCACGCAGAGCTTCTCGGAAGATCACCAGCGCCCGAAGCGATCGACAGCACAGAGATCGAGAGCGACAAAAAGGAGCGAACCTTGGAAGAAGACGAGGACGCGAAAGGGAACGCTTGGGGGCGAGCCGGCAGCTGAAATGAGAGAGGAACAAAAACTTAAGAAGAGACGGCGAATTCCATTGCATCGATCGAACCCCCATTTTTCATCTATATCTAAAATGCGTTATTTAATTACTTTCGTGCCCCATTTTTTTTTTTTTTTACAATTTTACCCTTTCCAGGTCGTACGTGTCGCTACGGGATCACGGAATTTTTCCTCTTCGACCCCACCTGCAGTACTCCGAAGGTTGACCTGTCTTCTCATTCGACGTAACTTGGGACCCCTGGCGGGACCGACATGGGATTTCCAAGAAATCTATTATTTGCGTGGCAGTCACAACCCAACTAGATTATTTAGTGAGAAATATGACAGAACGTCTTGAACAAATGCCTCCGATGAGAACACGTTGATTAACAGAAGAATTTTTTTTCTTCTGATTTGTTAGAAAAAATTCGTTAAATGAGAATAATAAGTTAAATATATAAAATTATAAAATTAATCTCATTTGTATTAAAATCTAATACATTTTACATACACATTTTATATACATTTATTAGCTAAAATTTACACATTCAAATAATTATAATTCATCTATTAAAATCAAATATTGGAATCAACGTTGAAATCGATATCCAAATCAATGTCTACAATAAAGTAAAGTCGCGTCAAAATTGATATCGACGAAGTGCAATTATTAAATGGTACAAGTATTTTTATTGTGACACACAAAATACCCAAAATAATAATTTTTAAAATTGATATAATAAATCAACATCAGCGTCAAATTCGGCAAAAATGCAAACATCAGACTGTACAAGTATTTTTCATTACCATATTTTTTTTTAAATAATAATATTTTAAAATTAATATAATAAAATAGAAATAAAATTAGAATATATATATTTTTAAAATTTTTCTTTTTCCATTCTTGGTGGCAAGGTGAATCCATTTCTTTTCCATTCTTACATCCCTAATCGGGAGATAAAATATTCTTTCATGAACATGAATAAGGGAAGATGTCCGCTCACTGCCGGACATTCCTCGCAGACAGGGTTTCAAACCTCACCTCACCGCCTCCTACACGGACTGTGCGTAGTAGAAAGTATCTCTTCCAGACACCTTAAGCAAGAGAGAGAAGCGCTTATCTTGCAAAATTTAAGAGTAACCGACCTTCTCATGGACAAAAAGATCGAATCGATGCAAGAATTCCTGTTGAAAACTATACTTTGAGAAAGTACTATTGTCGCAATTCGGACACAAAACAAAAGGCTCGCACTTCCAGCTTCCTCCGAAGGAAGCATAACGTAGATCGACTAAACACAGAAAGGCGGCCTAAATCTTAGATAAGAAAAAGAACTAATTGCAGGACAAATTTCAATACGAACTGCACAAAAAGCATATCAAAGAACTAGAACAAGAAGATGCAGATATTAGCTCTCATATTCTGTGTTATCAGCCCTTTCGATTTCTCAGAATAGCGTATATGTCTAGAGTGACTTCGATCATCGAGCAGGATACTCCATCTAACAAAATCTCAAAAACAAAAAAAAAATTGCAATTTCACAAAACATATCAACCCAAATAAGAGAAATAATCATAGCAGCTCTCATAATCTCTGTTATCAGCTTTCAGCTATCTCAGAATAGCGTATATTGTCAAAAAGTTGACTTCAATCATCGAGCCGTGCGGATCAAAAGAGACTAATCGAAAGCATGGATAAGAAAGCGGCAAGAAATCGTGGATGACAGGGAAGGGTCAAAAACAGAAAGAAAACCATGTCGTAGTTCGGTTGCTTGTTAGTCAGGGAAGAGAAGGAGTAGCGGATGAGACACTTCATGGATCCTCTCCCCGTCGTCGGCCGAGAATACAAGAGCATATCAAGAGAGGGAGTGTTGTCCGTAGGTCACAGGGAAACCCTAGCCGCCAGGGGGTTGTGATCCAGCACACTTATAATACGCCGACTGACGATTTGGGCAATTAACGGAGGCCCAAATCGAACCGATCCATAAAGTCAAGTCTAGTCAAAAGTTTGCCATTGTGATTCCCTGCTTCCGCTTCCTGAATCGCTCTTGCTCCTCGCCGCCGCCGCCGCCGCCATATCGTTCTTCGCTGCCGTGAATCCAAGCACCCCAACGCTGACGGTCAAGTCCCTCGCCATCAAGAACTTCACAAGGTCAGAAACAGAGTATGACTTCTCGGTGAAAGTCAGCAACCCAAGTAACAGAGTTGGTTTGGCCCTCGCCGGCGGCGGCTGTGTTGCTGCGGCCTTCCATGACGGAAAAAAGTTCTACGCGGGAGAGACCTCATGGTTCTACTTCTACCAACCGCACGGGAAGTCGACTGACCTCCAAATGGTCGGTTTCTCCTCCCGTAAACTGCATGTTTTAAGGATTGGAAACGTAGCCATAGGATCTGTGGAAAATCCCAGTATGAAATTCAAAATTTTCCTAATTATGGATTCTAATGCTTGCTTTAATCTTCCTCCTGTATCCTAGATTTAGGAGGCATCCCTTAGGATTCAATTTTTTTAGGGAATAAATTCTTCCCATCTAGAACAACAATATAGTAATCTATCTCCTTCCACAAAACTTTGAAACGATAATAGTGGAACAAGCGTTATTTGCATCACTGGATTTGGCCATTATCTCGACTAAATTAAAAATTATAAAATTCATCAGCAAAATATCATATTTTCAATCAAAAACAAGATGACACCAACTTTTCTTTAGGTGTTGATCCTGTCTGAGTCGAAGAGGTGGATATTAGGGATGTGGTGCTTTTATTGAATGGGCGAAGACTTCTAAGGGCATGGCTCTCCAACTGATGTGGACCTGCAAATACAACGTCGAGCCGGGGAGGGGTTCCCCGGCGATGATCCTCCGACGCTCAAGTCAGATCTCCGGTGACGAGAAAGCAGAGCAATTAGGAAGCGAAAACTGTAGCTACAGTAGAAGAATGAGCATTCCTCTGTCGAAGTCCGGAGGCCCTTATACAGGGCTCCTTGAAGGCGCGTGCACACTTCTCTTGACGTGCACGCTCCTCAAACCATACTTGGAAGGGACGTGCCAGAAAAGCGTGTCTGACGCCATACCTCAATAGCTTAAACATATCCCTGACGTGATAATGGAAGTTTTCCACCGTATGATTCTCTATCTGACCATGCCGCCAGCCATGCTGCCTGTCAGCGACACTAGTCCATAGAAAGAGATTCCCAGCTACTCCTCTTGTCGGTTACTAGGCCGAGCGGGAGAGCTAAACTGCCGTCCGGCTGATGTAGTGGCCGGGTCGAGCGGGAGGTCCGCTCGGCCCATAGTCCGCTGTCTCGGCTCCGCCTTGTCGAGCAAGGGAGTCGCGCATGTTCTGGCTGGGCGGTGCCTACCGTTCGGCCGGGGCGGGACGGCTGCTCGGGCCTCATCCCTGTCATGCTTGAGCCCTTTAAGCGTCGGAAGCTCGGTACTTGTCCGAGCGGTCGTAGTGTCGGATCGACTACTCCTTGATCCGATCGGGCTAGTGGGTCACCCGGTTGGAAGAATATATACAGGGTGTTGACCTCCTTAATTTTGACCTTCTACATATTATTAACTTTTCACGGAGTGAACCCCGTCTTACCACAGGATCATGTGTCAATGAAAATATTAAATATTATATAAAAGCATCATATCAAACGGAAAACATAGCAATCAAATTCTATCCATTATGATATCTTTTTCCAATATTTCATCTTATTACTTTCTTTTTTCCTTATCTTATACCGTTCTAGAATATTCCATGCATGACATTCCTTCAAGAATCAATTCTATTTGTCCTACTCCAGTAAAAGTATAAATCTAAATAAAAATAAAAACAAAAAATTCTGTGGTTAGGGAAAGCCCACTGATAGCCTCAGAGCCAAAACCAAAAGGTGCGGTCCCAGGTCAACTGAAGTTGCCCAGTCACAGAGCAACAGGTGTCCCTTCAACTGGCACCTGGGCGCAGTGGCACAGCCAGGTGGCAGTAGAACTCGCCATTGGATGATGAGAGAGGGCTATTGCCTATATAAGCATGACTCCCAACATGGAGAGCTAGAGAAACAAATCTCGATTCTGAAACTCTAGCAATCTTGTAAGGTTTTAGATCTTCTGTAGTTTTTCCCCGTCTTCATAAACTCTGTTTTGGATAAAGATTTGGTTTTGCTTCATCCAGAAGCCATGGCTACAACTATAGATGTGTATAATGGAGTGCAGCTTTTGTCATCAGATCCTTTAACGGAGCACTTGAAGCTTTGATTCATGGTGCTTCAATTCCATCTTTCTCCGTCTCTGCTTCCCCTCCACACTCTTCTTCCTCCTCCTCCTCCTCCTCCTCTTGTCTGTATCAAAATCCTGTCTTTGATTGCTTTAACTCTTCTTCTCTGAGAGCTGACATGGTGCAAGCTAGCTTCTCGAGCCCCGGTCACCTTCCTCCGGCCCAGTGGCAGCAGCAACTCTCGTCGGCCGCTTCGGGGCACTTCCTTGGCCTCCGGCCGCAACCCATGAAGCGAGCGGCCGCTTTTCCTTCGAAGCCCGCTGCCAAACTCTACCGAGGCGTCCGTCAGCGCCACTGGGGAAAGTGGGTGGCTGAGATCCGTCTTCCCCGGAGCCGCACCCGCCTCTGGCTCGGCACCTTCGACACCGCCGAGGGGGCGGCCATGGCCTACGACCGGGCCGCCGTCAAACTCAGGGGGGACGCCGCGAGGCTCAACTTCCCGGAACTCTGGAGAAACGGAGTTCACTTCTGCCCCCCGCTCCACCACGTGGTCGAAGCCAAGCTCCAAGAACTTTGTGAAAATCTAGCCGGTTCACAGACTCAGGGGAAGGCCACACCGAACTCTGACGCTATTGGCGAACTCGGATTAAGCTCGGAGGACATCAAATCCGTCAACTCGTCATGGCTGGAGGTGGACAATACCTCCTCGGGCATGTCGGCGGTGCCAGAGATCCAACACTTGGACTTCACGGATGCGCCATGGGATGAATCTGAGAGCTTTAAGCTCCGCAAGTATCCATCCTGGGAGTTTGACTGGGACTCCCTTCTCTCTTTCAATTAATGCTTCTCGATCTGCAATGTTCTCTTGTCGTGTCTTTCGTTGCATCTTGGACTGCTCCTCGTTGCTGTGGCTGCTGCAAATGGAATTTTAGACATTTGCATGGCTTTACTGAGGCTTCAATCTCTTCGGTTGAGGGATAAGCCTGTGGATCTACGTCGAGACGATGAGTCTGAATATTGTGTTTGTGTACGGTGCGTATTTATATAAAATACTTTATCGATTCCTTCTGTTAATTGGTGTCGTATAACAGAGTATAGTGGGTAAGTCTAACCTATATCTTTATCAATGTGAATATGCATATATAAATTAAGGTATTATATATTCCTTCATGTTCAAAGTTTTAAACTAGATGTTTTTTACAGTATGATATTTAAAAATAAATATATCTGGGCTCTTGATGACTTTCAAATTTTAATTTTTATAGAACCCTTTAGATAATTATAATTTTTCCTCTTGACCTTTTTATTTTTCATAAGATCCACATATAAGAAAGAGGGAGGATCATTTTACATGGGAATGACAATGAGTTTGAGTTTAAATCTGGATCCATATTAATTCTGGTCAAACGAATTACGGGACATGTTTAAACCTGTTAACCGAGTTTAGAAGCAGGTTCCGGGTGAGTTATGAGTTTCAATGAACTCACCCTGTGTGTGTACAACCACAAACACACACACGGGGTGGGTTCGGGTTTTGAGCGGGTTCAAGATGGGGTGGGATGAAAAAGTAGATGGGACGGGTTCAGATTCATTTTTTTCTAGCGGGGTGGGTTCTGGGATTAACCAAACCTAATTCAAACACATCCCATTGCCATCCCTAATGTTGGTGCAATATCCCTTGGGTCAGGTTGACTAGGCTTGAGTTGCCTCAAGCTTGAGTCTTGATGTTTGAATTTCGATATTTGACAATACACGGAGATTGCAGATGCAATCGTCCGATTAGGGAGATTGTTGGTGCAATTCCCCTCTGGTCTAGGTTTGATCAGTTTGATGAGAAGAAGAGTCAAGTAGGTCAATGTTGACAGGATACTTGACTGGGAAAATCCTAACTAGAGGTTAGGTAAGGGAAAATCCTCGTGAGTAAAGTCAGGTGAAAATCCTAGTGAGTGAAACTAGGTGAAAGCTCTGGTGAGTAAAGCTAGGCAGATGGAAAGTCCCGATGAGTGAAGCCGGGCAGTAGAAAAATCCTAATGAGTGAAGCTAGGTGAAAGTCTTGGTGAGTGAAGCCAGACAAAAGAAAGTCTTAGTGAGTGAAGCTAGGCAGAAGGAAAGACCTGGTGAGTGAAGCTAGATACGTGGAAATCCAAGTGGGTCAAGGTTGACCAGACACCTGGTGTTGGGAAGTCTAAGTAGGTCAAAGGAGTATCCGATACTTGGCACAAGGAAATTCAGATGGGTCAAAGATGACAGGACATTTGGTGGAAGGAAGTCCAAGTGGGTCTTGGAGGACCGAACACTTGGCACGAGACGATAAGTCCAAGTGGGCCAAGGTTAACCGGACACTTGACACGAAGAGAAAAATCCAGGCGGGTCAAAGGATTGACCAGACACTTGGTGAAGAAAGTCCCAGCAGGTCAAAGTTGACTAGATGCTAGGCATGAGGAGATCTAACAAGTCACGATTGACCGGATGTTGGATTTGGGAACCTTAGACTTGGTTTATGCAAGTCAAAAGGAAGTCAATCGATCAACCGATCGATTGAAGGTGTGTCGCGAGTGAAGGCCGGCTCAATCGATTGGGTGATTGATTGTGAGCTTGAATCACATGCACAGAACCTTCCCCAATCGATCAGCCGATTGATTAGGTATCGCCAATTGATCAGCCGATCGATTGGGGGTTGGAAATCATGCGCGTTGCGATAAACACTGAATCGATCGGTTGATATCTAGTGTATGAAAAAGATAAATTTCTACTAACAGAAGGAACATAAAGAGTCTGAAAAAGATCTAAATGATATCTAGTGTCTAAAATCAAACGATCAGTGCCAAGAGCTTTAACAGGTACTTTAACTCGATTTAAAGCTATTCATTGTCTAAAGAAACTTTTCATTTGGCTTTATGGTTTGGATAGTAAGGAATCCTTGCATTGTATTTAAAACATGAGTAGTAAAACCAGAATCAAACCACCATATATTATAAGAAACTTCTGTTAAATTTGATTCAAAACATACAAAAGCACTGGGCTTACCTTTCTTTTCGAACCAAGTCTTTCATTTTTGGCAATCTTTCTGAAAGTGTCTAGGCTTGTGTCAAAAATAACACTTATCATTCACCCTTCTTTTGGTTTTGGACATATGACACATTTAACTTTAAGTGTCTGTTATTGTCCTTTGTATTTTTCTTTCCTGCCTTCTTTCTGGTATTAGGATGACTCATGAAATTAATTGAGTGAGCTCCCTATTTCTTAAGTCTTGCTTCCTCTTGAATAAGTATACTATGCAATTATGTCACATTCCATTTATCCTTTATTTATAATTAATTTATCCTTTACAGTGTTATAATTAATTTGGAATGGATCATAGTTAGGAGACAAGGAGTTTATCATAAACTATACAAGGAAGCTTTCACTAAATTTCATTCCCATGGAATTCAATCTTGCTGCAGTATTCATCATCTGAGTGATATGCTCATGCATGGTACGAGAACTATTAAACTTCATGACGGTCAACATATCCATTAATGTCTCATAAAGTGATTTATTAGTAGACTTAAATTGAGACAGATGTTCTACAAATTTTATAAATTCCTTCGCATCATCTATTTTAGGGATTGTTGGCTTAATGATGTTTGCTATGGTTATTCGCATAAACATCAAGCTAATTAAGTTTGTTTGATCTTTCCCAAATCTTATGGAAAGATACTTGTTCAGTGCTGCTAGTTTCAATAAGTGCAACATGCTTATCTTGTAAGAAGAGCCAAATTAAGATCCAAAACACCTAATAGAGCTAGATTTGTTCACTCAATTCAGAAAAATTAATCTTATTGAACTTCGTAATAGCCGAAGCTTATGAATGAAAAGCAACAGTTATTGATGCTGTAAAATATATAGAATGCTCATACTTCAAAGCATTAATTATAATACAAAATTCAGATAACATTTATATGAACTTTAAATATATATTGAAACTCTCCTTTGGGTGATACTACAATATACACATATAATTGATGCTCAAATAAGATTTCATGTAATAGGTAATTAAATATGCCCTAATTAAACATGTTTGTTATCTTTGGATATACTAAACATATCTAATAAAGCATATAAATTGGCCACAATTATATTCATGATCAAAAAAATAAAGTAATAAACTTTGAGTGATTCCTAATTATTTTATACTCAATGAACTTTAAATTATTCATGATAAGAGCTAAGTATTTTTATCATATCATCTCATAGCATCACATACTCATGAAAATTTAATATTATTTAATTAATATCTAAACATTTTAATTTGGCCACTTTGGTGTCTAACAAATTATGCATAATATGTACATTAAATTAAATAATAATTACAATAATCATTTAAAAGTTCATATGTGTTTAATTTTAACTTTATGATCCATAAAAATAAAATATGAGTAAACATAATAATCATGTGCATAGAGATCTAAACATAATCAAATTCAAAAAGTGTAATATGCTTAATACATTATGCCCATTAGAAAGTTAAAATATCAAAACATATGTATCTTTTAGTCTCAAAATCCTTTTTACATAATTACACAATATATGTAATCGTATTTCTCAATTAAGTTATCATATATGTCAAGAACATTCATAATTACATATTTATATTTGTACATGTAAATCATAATAAAAGAAAATATAAAATATTTTTAACACAGAATTGATAAGAAGAGAAAAATATTCTTTAATGAAAAATCATAAATTCTTAACTTGAGCTCTAGTACCACATGTAAGTCTAACATATATATTTATAAATGTGAATATGCATATGTAAATTAGTTGTTGCATATTCCTCAATGCCCAAGGTTTTAAACTAGAGAATTTTCATAATATGATACTTAAAAGTAAAGTATACCTGACTTCATGATAACCTTCAAGTATGAAGAAACTAGAACCTCTTAAATAATTATGTTTTTTCTTCTTGACCTCTCTACTTTTTATAGCTTTTTTGATGGAGCAACGACAGGATATCTAGATTGTCACCCAGGTACTCATGGTTCGAACCCTAGTTATGACGTATTTATAGTAATTTTTTCTCCAAATGGGGGACACAATCAAAAGATGTTGGACTTCTAGGCTGACCGCCGTGTGCGGTTTCCGATTTACCCTGATGGCCGATGAAAAACTTCTGTGAGACCAGACCGGTTATATATATATATAAAGAAATAAATAATTATTTCTAACACAATGTTCTAAGAAAAAAAATAAAGAATCATGCACAAGCATGATCGCCTGAGTTAATCAAACTAAATGCAGGGATCTTCCTTACAGATCCCTCCTTCATCTCCCTCCTCACTCTAATTGCTTCATTCCACATTCCTTTTCCAGCGTATATGTTGGACAAAAGTACATAATCTCCACAGTGCTCCGACCGTAACTTCCTCAAGCCTTCCACTGCAATCTCAGCCACTTCCACGTCTAATTCCACCCTGCAAGCACTCAGAAGACTCCTCCAAACAATCTCATTCGCTCTGCCCTCCATCGACCTCACCAACTCCAAAGCTTCCCTCACCTTCCCCGCCCTGCTCAAAAGGTCGATCAAGCAACCATAATGCTCCACTCTGGGTGAAATTCCGAACTCCCTCTGCATGGATCCGAAGTAGCTCAATCCGTCTTCCACCAACCCGGCGTGGCTACAGGCATTCAGAACCGCTACAAATGTAACAGCGTCAGGCCGCACACCAGAGCGCTGCATGAGGTGGAACAATTCAAGGGTCTCTCTGCTGTGCCCGTGAACTGCAAGGGACCTGATCATGGCGCTCCAGGCCATGACATCTCTTTTCGGCATTTTGTCGAACACTTGGCGTGCCCCCTCCATGCAGCCGCATTTGGAGTACATTTCAATCAATGCCGTGCCCAGTATCGCATCGAAATAGGGACATCTTTCTTCCAAGTAGGCGTGGATGTTTTTTCCAGCGTCGAGCATGCCGGCGTGACCGCAGGCAGTCAAGGTAGTGACCAACGTCGGCCCGTCAGGGGTGAGCCCGGCTCTCTGCAATTCATCGAACACCTGCAAGCCCTGCGTGAAGAAGCCGTTGTGGACATACGCGCCTAAAAGAGCATTCCACACGCCGACGTCTCTTGCCCGCATTTCGTCGAACACCTGCTTCGCCTGTAGCAGGCAACCACATTTCGCATACATGTCGATAAGCGCTGTACCCAGATTGACCAGTTTTTCAAATTGCAGCGTTCTTTTGCAAACGCGACCATGAATTTGCCTTCCCAAACCCACTTCCTTGACCTGAGAGCAGGCAGAGAGGACACTGATCATGGTGACGTCGGTCGGCGCAACACAGGCGGACCACATCTCCCGTGACAGCTGCATAGCTTCAACCGGGAGACCGTTTTGAACGAAGCAGCTCAGCATAACATTCCATGCAATGACGTCCTCCTTCACAGGAACCGCGTCGAACAGCTTCCCTGCGCATCCCACCTCTCCGCACGAAGCGTAGGCGTGCATCAACGAGTTGGCGGCGTGGCCGCCGGACAGACCTGATCCGGAGACCACCATGAGGCCGTGGACGGCTCTCGCGGCCTCGCGCGCCCGCAAGCGAGCGCACGCCTTGAGCGCATAAGCGTAGCTGTAACCGTCGGGGCGCAGTGGCGGTGTTCGGAGCATCTGCACGAACAGGTGGAGGGCATGCAGAGGCTGGGGGCCGAGCGAGAGGGCCCTGATGAGGGTGTTCCAGGTGAAGAGGTTGGGCGTCTGGTGGGAGTGGGAGAAGAGGAGCAAGGCATGGGGAAGGCAGTGTGGAAGGTGGAATTGGAGTGGGAGTTTAATGGCAAGGATCTCGACGAGCTTGCCCACGAGGAAGGGGTTGGTGTGCAGGCCTAAAGTGACGAGGGGAGCTTGGATTTGTTTCACTTGGCTTAGCGCGGCGCATCGATCCAGGAGGAAAATGTAATGGCTGGGCACAAAGGGAGAGCAGTAGTGTGGGAAGAAGTGCAGCATCAGGCTTATTTCGGAAGCATACTCTGCATCATCCAAATCAGGAAGCGTATAAATAAAATTAACTGCATGTGTTCATGGATGGATTGAGTTCAACAACACAAACAAAATTGAAGAAGAAAAAAAGAAGTCAAAATGTAAGATTAGGCGCTTGAGCCGGCTCGTTCTTTGAGTGGTTTCCCAACGCTAACGGCGGCGAAGAAGGTAACTCCGGCAGTACTGTAATTCGAGAAGCTGCTGTATTTGTTTCCCTGGATGGTGGCTGTCGTGAGGAAGGTAGCTGTTGACCGGACGACGACGAAGAGCACGGGCAGCTGGTGAACTTCGGAGACGGAGGAGGAGTCGGAAAAGTGGTGGTCGGTGGAGGGAAAGGTCATGGTGTGAGTGATGGTGACTTTGTTGCTGGCAATGAAGATGGAGATGAAGACGGTGGCGTCGATGGAGCTGCTGGAGACGGGAGCGGAGATGCTGCTTTAATTCGACTAATCAGCCAAATACTACATTAATTCAAAAAAAAATGTGCTAATTACTATAAATCTTACGAGATAATTTTGGTGCCGGTGATGGTCGCGGCGCGAGCGGCGATTTTGTTGGCACTAACGACGGGAATGGAGGAGTTAATGGTGACTGCGGCAGTAAAAATGGCGGAGTCTGGAGACCTCGACGAGGGAGCCGGACATGCTGTGGCAGCTGCAAAGGTGGTTGTTAATCGACGCCTTCGTTTAATTATCAATCAAGAAAAAAAAAACTTAATCGTTTGGAATTCAATTAATTCTAAGCAACACTAATCAAGAAGGTAATTTCATTCCGTAATTAATACCTATCTCTGTTAATTGCCAATCAATTCGGAGTTCATCGTCACGTGAAGGAGGAGAGAATCGATCAATTTACAAGAATGTGCTCCCGCCGGAGGAGTCGCCGGCGATGCAACTCAGACTAAGCAAACAAAACACAGCAATTAGCTCATGCATCGAGCGAAAGTAAGTTAATTAAAAGTGTTGCATAAGAGAGAGCAACATTCACAACCTCTAATGCGGAAGAAGAGGATGAGAGCAAAATATTACGCGGAGCAATGAGACAAAGACACACAAAAGGAGTAAACATGAGGAAGTAAAAGAAAAAGAGAAAGAAGAATAGTTACCGTGGTTCGACAACATACTCTATAAAAACGGTCGAAACTTTATTAAAATTCTTTCTATACAAGAGAATCATATTCAATAATTCTTGTGATTGTATAATAGATTTATAATGATCCTTATAAATAGTGCATAAACCCTAAACCCAGTAAAATCATAACAGAATTATGTTATAAAAAATCGTAATAGAATTCTGTTATAAAAAATTGTAATAAAATTATGTTATATAAAATCGTAGTAGAATTTTATTATAAAAAACTTAATAGATTTTTATTCCATGACATCCATCACATTGACTTTCATCTAAATATGAGTCACCCGTCAATAATCTCCACCTTGGCGATATTCACCCCTTCGAAGAACGCAAATATCTGAACAAAACCCCACTTGGATCTCTGGGCCCGAGCTTCCTTCCTCTAGTATCTAGACATATGGATCAAGTTCAAGCAATGCTTGAATTTCCCTGCGGTCACTAGCTTTGTCAGCATGTCTGCAACATTGTCTGTAGTGCGAACTTTCTCAAGTTGAATTTCCCCAGAAGTAATCAACTCTCTGATCTTGTGAAACTTCACATCAATGTGCTTGGTTCTCACATATATGATACACTTGATTCTTCGTCAAATAAATAGCACTCTGACTATCACATAATAACTTGACTCTACCTTGCTAAACACCGAGTTCTCTAACCAACCCTTAAGCTATAAAGCTTCATCTGTCTCTAAACAACCATGTACTTTGACTCTGTAGTAGACAATGCAACAATAGATTGTATCATAGATTTCTAACTTAGCTCTGATATCACTTGTTGGATCGTTAAGACACTAAAGGGGGTGAATAACGCTCTTTGTAGTTGGATCGTTAAGATGCTGGGGGAGAGGGGGGGAGGCCATTCTTCACTTTTTTCTAAGAATCGAGAATACACAGCGGAATAAAGAAAACAAAAAAAAACAAAAACAATGCTAACAAGGCCAAGTTTTACTTGGTTTGGAGTTTGTGATGACTCCTACTCCAAGGCGTCAATCGCTTTCGTTGGGCAATCATTATCAATTCGAATATTTGAATTGCAAAGTTTTAGAATACGAATTGTAAACTAAAAAGTTACCGACAAGAAGAAAGAATGAATCAAGTTACTTAACTGTTGAATGTCGGAGCAATTTTTCAGGATCGTTTGTGCCTTCTCGGATCAGCGCGCAAGAACGAAAGTTGTAGCAAATGTGTTTCTGAAGCTATTGGTCGAAGGCCTTTATGTAGGCCCATTCAGGACGCCTAGAACCCCTCCGGGTGCCCCAATCATTGTTGACATGGCCATCTCTCATCAAAACTTGATCCATCAAGTTTATTCTCCTCCGGGTTCCCAAACCCCCTCCAGACGCCTGGACAGTTGACATGAGTTCGGCCAGTCGTCACACTCCAACTCA
>JBBMJZ010413111.1:7854529-7872073 GCA_037833815.1 Zingiber zerumbet
GTTGGTGCTCGTGGCCCACAGCCCGGGTAGATCACCCGGGCTGGCTCCGCCATTGGCTGTTCGTGTGCGCTACCGTCGCTGTGTCACCGGTCAACATCGACACTGGCCATCTGTTTACTCCCGGTGGTCACCTGTTGACCCTGGACACTCTTGCCGTCAACTATAGCCACCGGCCATGACTTTGTCGCCGTCGGACAGCATCTTTGTGATAGTTGCTTGCCGGTTGATTTGTATTGTCAGGTTGCTTCGCCTCTCTCGGATCAAACCGTCTCCCATCTTTAGCTAGTACCGAAGCGGAGACACGACTTGGACTCATTGAAGTCATCTCGAAAATAGCTCAGCATGGATACAAGTAGAGGCGAGACTTCTGAGTGTCACTTGGTTGATCTCTTTCCCACTCCGGATCATCCGATGAAATCTTCTACGCATCATCCGATAGGTATACCTACTGTAAATTTACTTTCCGTAAAATTTTTATTATGCGATCATGTCTGACATGTTGTATCCTTGTATGCGTATGATGTGTGTGATGTAATAATTAGAAATTATTATTGTTTTTATTTTTCACTGTGTATGTTTACGAAACATGTTTTAAATTAGCACGCACCTGCATCGGGTTACGCAACACCCGAGTGCTATCACTAGTAGTTCAGTTGAGAGGATCACAACTAAGAGAAAAGAATCGGGAGCGAAGGTGAAGGAATTCTTTTGTTATTAATTTCGTTTCTCTCTTTTCTCAAGATCTAGCCACCTTATATAGGAGAGCTCACCCCTAGCTGCAATGAATGGTCGAATCATGGTCATTCAATGTTGGTTTAATGTTGGCCATTATTGTCGAGACATTATGGAATCACCACTAATAGATTTAATGTCAGTCATTATTGCCGAGACATTACGGAATCATCATTAATGTATTTAATGTCAGCTATTATTGTTAAGATGTTTCAAAATTGTCATTACTGGATTCAATGCCAGCTATTATTGAAACATTATAGAATCTTCATTAATGGATTTAATATCAGATATTATTGTCAAAACGTTACAGAATCACTATTGATGAGTTTAATGTTTCTGTTACACTATTGAGCAAGTAGCAAAAAAGATATTCAGGTGGCAAAGCATTGATTCATTCACTTAGGTAAATTTTTTCTTGACCCATCCGACATTCGACATACATAGGTCATGCTCATACACAAGTCCATTTGGTTCAGTACAAATTCAGACCTTCAATTTGCACCCCTTGCATTACTAAGCATGAGAGAGAGTTTCTCCGCATCTTCTTCCATCAAGACTAATGCATTCCTTTGAAATTATGGTTCGAACTCTACCAAAGTTTACACAAATATGTTCCAGCTCATGGCACAATGTACTCGACAGCTTGAAACAAGACATAACTTAGTTTGGGATAGCTTGTAACACCGATTTTATGAGAGTTTCTTTGCCTCCCATTCATTTATCTAAGCCCCAAATAGAGATCATATGCCCTTTCACCACTTCAATTGAAAAGATGCACTTCCAATATGGTTTGTTTTTTTATAGCCACGAATGAAGAAATATTGATTATCCATCAAAGTCATTGGATTCAAATAAATTAAAGATATTAATTAATCCATCCATTAATGGCTGTGATTAAATTTTGCACTAATCGTAATGCCGCAATTCAAGATCTTTAGAACTGATATAAGAATATTAAATCATTTTTATTATGAATAATAATAATAATACGTAGAGAAAAAAAATCTTAAAGAAAAGTTTAAGAATAGATATGTAAATTAATGATTTATCATTTCCATTTTTAGGTCTCATCACTTTAAGAGTTTATTTCTAAGATTTTTCTTAAGAGTTTTTCCTTGCATATCATTTTTCTTTTATTATTTAATATTTCAATGACTTTCTGTAATTTGTTAAGATACAATATTTAATTTTCTATATTATATGTTAAATTTCTAATCATCTAATTAATCAGAACCAAGTATGTTAGATGTCTATTTATTTTTATTCATTGAGTCAGTTTAAAAATATAGATGAGCTCTGAAATCTTACAATAATTTTAGATCAAAATTATAATATATATATTTTTTAATTCGTTGGATCAATATCAAATATGTGAACAGAATATATTCATATTTAAAATTTAATAAAAATAATCATATAATTAAATAGAAGAATATGAAACACTCCCGGGACATAAAACAGCCACCGACTTATAGTAATGTAGCTTGAACGACCCAATTAACTTAATTATCAATAAACACTACAAATCGCTTGATTTTATAATTTAATTTATGAATATAACGATGAATATTATTCTAAAGCTACGGTACAACTAACAACTAACACGAGACCTATAAGCTGCAAACTGATAAAGAATATTAAACATAATTGATCAAAGGTGATAGTCCTCACTTGGGCTCATTTAGACCGGTCTATTATATAGGAAAGGAGGTAAATCATACCATGATTCAGGCATTTAAATTGAATTTAGGCATCTAGATCCACAGAGATACAAGCATTTGGATTCAATCTAGGTACCTGCATTCAAATTTTTTTATTTTTAAATCAACATCTCCTTAAAGAACACTAGTATATATATATATATATATATATATATAAAAGACTTTAGTCCTATATTAAAAACTTTAAAATATATTAGTTAGTTTATATTGATCTGCACGTATAGATGTGCAGGAGTGTAATTATGATCTGCACGAACCATACAAAATAACCAAACCATTCTAAATAACACCCTAGTTGGATTCAGCTAATTACTCAAATATCTCCGATATATGATATGTTTTTTTCATTTACTATCTTATTCATTTATGGTGTCTTATTTAAATATGATAAAAGGTAGATGTCCAATTATTTTTTTAAGATCTAAACAAAAATAAATATATGAGACCTTAATATATATCTATATTTTTAAATTAAATATTAGTTTTTTAAAATAAATTTTCTTAGAAAATTAAATCAGTGCCAAATTTGAATCTAATTATTAAAGTTCATTTGATTGAACTGGGTAGATTGAGTCAATACTTTTAGAAAACATGGCCGTGTCTCGCCGGAAACACTATAAAACAATTTTAATTTTTTTTACATCATATAAAAAATTAGGATTAACTTCTTTTTAAACCGTTCAATTTAAAGAGCTAGAAATATTTTTTTAAAAAAAAAAATCTGACAATCTAATTAGATCTCTTTCCTAACAAATTAATGTCAATTTAGAGTTTGAAAACTGACAAACACGTGATTGAGACATTTTTAATTAACATTTTAAAGTTCACTTGATTGAACCGGATTATAGATTGGTTAGTTCCAAATTTATTGGAGAAAATTGTTAACTTTCAGAAAACATCGCTGTCACTCGCCGGAAACACTATAAAACATCCCTAGCCACTGAGATTACAAACGCCTGTGTCGCCCTAACTTCTTCGTCCCCTGAGTCGAGCGATTGCTCGATATCTGCACTTGTTTTGTGGGATTCTCCGGAGGCTTCCTGCTATCGTTCGGCACCCAGTAAGTCTTACTGCTCATCTTCTTGCCTTAAGATTTGATTTGTGATTGATGTGTGCAATATGGTTCCTGAATAAAATCAACATAAAACCTTGCAGTTAGATATCAATCGGCCAATATATCTTTCATGAATTAATATCCTTAAATAGCAGAGCAATATATCTTAATGTTTGCTGCTTTCGTTGGGTTTACAGGACATGGCTATGGTATCGGTAGCGCATCCTCCACCAGGTTTTGAGAATAAAGGAAAGAGCTATTACACTATCGGGCGAACTGTACTATTTGAGATCGATACTAAATATATACCTATCGAGCCCATCGGGAGAGGCGCTTATGGCGTCGTCTGTTCGTCGATCGACCGTGAAACAAAAGAGAAAGTTGCTATCAAGAAGATAATGAACACCTTTGAAGATCCCATCCGTCCATTGAGGATTTTGAGGGAGATCAAGCTTTTGAGACAGTTGAAGCATGATAATATCATTGCATTGAAGGACGTCATGGTACCTCCCAACAGGAGATCATTCAGAGACGTTTACCTTGTCTTTGAACTTATGGATATGGATTTATGCGAGATCATCCAATCACCTCAGCCTCTTTCTGATTACCAATGTCGATACTTCCTCTTTCAGGTATGCATTCACTATGAAAATATTAATTCAAAAAAAGAGTATATATATATATATATATATATATATAGAAGAATTTATTACCAATAATATAATCAATAACAATGAATTAATTTTCTTAATGCAGTTGTTTCGAGGACTGAAATATCTTCACTCGGCAAACGTAATTCACAGAGACTTGAAGCCAGAGAACCTTTTTGTCAATCGCGCCGATTGCAAGCTTAAGATCGGTGATTTCGGACTGGCTCGTTCCATGACTCGAAATGGCCAAGGAATGAGTTCATATATTGCTACTCAATGGTATCGAGCACCAGAGCTGCTCGTTTGCTCAGATAGATACGATACTTCCATTGATATGTGGTCTGCCGGTTGCATTCTAGCTGAGTTACTTGGGCGCAGACCTCTCTTTCCCGGCACCGACGATATCAACCAGCTCGAGCGCATTGTCAATGTTCTTGGCGTTAAGGGCGATGCTGATCTCAACTTCGTTGGCAATGAACATGCTCGCAGGTACATCAAGTCACTGCCACAGAGTCTAGGCGTTCCTTTCGCTAGCATATACCCCCATGCCAATCCCTTGGCCATCGACTTGCTGAAGAAGATGTTAGTTTTTAATCCATCAAAGAGAATCGATGTCATTGAGGCACTGCAGCATCCTTATATGGCTTCATTCTACAACCCCCTGTTTGATCCTGCAGCCGATGGCCCCGTCGATCTTGGTTTTGATGACGATATCAAGGAAGATGCGATCAGAGAGATGATGTGGGAGGAGATGTTTTTCTATCACCAAGAAGGAAATTTGCTTCCAGAGCCTAAAGATTCTTTGCAAGTCTTCACATAAAACATTAGACCATGTTATGAGTATTTAGCACAGAACTTGCTGCTTTTGTTTCCCTATTGTGACCTGACCTTGAAAATAGTTTTGATTATTATTTCTTTTTTTTTTGTGTGTGTAAAATTGTTGAACATGTAAAAGGCTAATTAATTTCTATTGCAAGGTTTGCAGAATGTGTGTGTCGCAACCAATTCAAGTTTCTGATGCTCAATTAGTAAGGGATAATCTGTTGATCTTTTGTGTTAATGAAAAATCTTAATTATGCTTCATAACCGATGGGGTGGGAATGGGATGGAACTTCAATTTGCTTCAAACTTTGTACCATGACAAGTTCAATCAAATCATAGTTGAAATATTCCTCAATGGAGCACGAGTCCATCCAAATCAAACCGCGTTCTAAGCTTGTGTGGGTTCAATCAAGAAGAGCTGACTCTTATTACAACCTCACAATTGCATATAGAAAATACTACTGATCTTTCATGTGCCATCAAACTTGGCTACAATAAAATTCACTGCAGCAGATGAAGTCCTACAATGTATCCATCATCCTTATTCCGGAAGGTTCATTTTAATGGCTAAGCTCTATGACTTTAAATTGGGCTTAGTAAAGTAAATTCACCATAGCACATGCGATCCCATATGAACAGCCGCAGTGAACGATGACATACGAATAGCATGATAAATCTGGACATACGAATAGCATGATAAATCTGGACCGAAAATGACAAATTAAATAGATTGTTCCATCCCGTGGCAAGCAAATAGACTAAGCATACAGAAACAGTAAAAGTATGAATAAAAATAACAAGTCCTTCAACCTAAAAGAAAAAAATAAAATAAAATTTAGAGCATGAACCAGTTTATTTCAGCCGGCCAATTAATTCCCGAAGCTTATAAAAATCATACAAATATTAATTATATTCTTATTCTTTGTCAACTTAATTAATGCAATCATTACACATTTAAAAAGCATGGCAAATCTATTGTCCATTATTAAGGTCACTTATTATAAGTATTATTTGCAAATTTAATAAACTTTTAGCCCTTCCAATCAATTTTTTACGATGAGGCAGGAGGGCGCAGGATCAGGGTTATCACCTTTGTTCCAATCAAAGGACAAAAGTTCGGACATTCTCGCTAATTATTTTTCTGCAAATTGCTTAGCAAGACTCATTTGCAAGCTCGAATTGAATTTAATTACAGGGAAGACAATAAAATATCCCATATCTTAGCAAAAACTGTTATAAGGTTTAGAAGATATTGATGCAGCATCACATAAACTAGTTCTCTTACCAACTATGTTTCCTATGTTTCCTAGTGTTGTTTCAGTCCAAGAGGTAATGTGACGAAAAAAGGCTGCCAATACCATTATCTCAAGAAGCCGATGACTCAACTGCGATAGGGTAATTGGTGCTTAATCTTGGAGACAGTTGAGATTCATTCTGAGAAGAGTTTTGATGAAATTCTGCAAGAGACATTCTTGAGGATAAATACGTTTGAAAATAGAATAGAAAACAATGGAGTGGAATCAAGTTACGATTGAGTTCACCAGTGACCACGATAGATAGACGACGAGAACAAATCTGTTCCATAGGTATGGGCAGTAGATAAGAGCAAAAATAAATGAAAGCAACGACTTTCTTCCGTGGCGAATAAGCATTCTTTCGTGCTAATTCACTTAGTCTCGAGGTCTCCAGGGGGAACCAACTAGAAACATACCTTCTTCGATCAAAGGGCTGTTAGAACAACAGTAGAAACTAGTTAGCATCTTTAAAATATGTTACTGAGCTCGTTCTTCTTGATGCTGAAAGTACTAAGAGCTACATCTTATCAAGTATTGCATATTATTTGAAAATGGACAAGTATCATTAAGGACAGGTAAATATTTCCAAAGCATTTGTAAATAGAAGCACCAGTATACTATTCTTTAATAGTTTTTTTAAGTCCCCGGGGCCATGGTGCCGCGGTAGGACATCCAGGTTGTCTCCCAGACACTTGCGGTTCGAACGCCAGCTACGGCGTATTTGCAGGAATTTTTCCTCCAAATGGAGGGGCGTAATCAAAAGACGTTGGGCTTCTGGGTTGGCCGCCACGTGCGCTTCCCGATTTACCCTAGTGACCGGTGGGAAACTTCCTTGGGACCGGGCCGGTCACCCCCAGAGATAGTCAATAAGGCTAATTGGGATTATCATTTTTTTTTTAATAGTTTTTTTAAACTATTAGCCTATTATATGCAATAATTGGCAAAACTGAGCCTGTGAAGAAATGAACTCCTTCCTATCCATCCCCTGAGGAAACCATGGTTTATTGAACCAATCAATCCAAGGAAGAATGCAAGGAGCTACATATTAGATTCACCAGAAACAGAAAATAGCTAAAGATTAATGTATATTATAAATCAAAAGGAACTTGATAAAATGAAATTGTTCTGGTGACAAATTATTCAATTCACTATCTGGTAGACAATGCGTGGGTGGAGTTCAAAGTTCTCAGTTAATTTAAACATGTGACAATAAGAAGGTAAAATATAAGGCACTTAGAGATAAAGCTTAGAGAGAATTGGACTAAGTTTGTTACTTAATACATAAACTGAATTTGCAGCTTCTTTCTTGAAGAATTCTAGCAATTTTTTTTATCAGTTATTAGAGACGATCCCATGAACACCAGAACCAGGTTGCAAGAAAAGACGACTGACGCCTCCATTTTGCCAAACAATAATATCTTACTTGCAGCATTTCTATCTAGCAAACATTTAAGCCCATAGGTAGACCTGTACTTCAAACCTTGAAATCCTTATGCCAAAACGTTTAAGAGGATTACAACTTTTTAAGCTGTGAGCATGCCAAGTCAATAATGATCCAAGTAAACATTTTCTGCTTCATCATAAACATGATTTGCTCATGTATGATGAAATTATGAGAGGCTGTTGACTCAATGCTTGGATAGTGTGCTTAAGAAATGCCTAGCATTTGGCGGTATCATTCAAGTCATTTGGTAATCATCGCATAGTGAAATGTTTCAATTTGGATAGTTTTCATGAAACATTTCCTGTTTCATCATGAACATGATTTTGTCACCCTCTCAATGATTGTAGCAAAAAAAAAAAAAAAAAAGTGATTACGCTTACCCCATGCGCTCCTCACAATTCGTCCCTAGGTTATGTGAAGAGAAGTAAATCAAGGAGTAAGCTTATGGCTACCGCAAAGTAGCTAGGGAGTCGGAGGAGTTTTTTTCCCTGAGGACCTGCACCCACCGTGAATTGATCCCTGCCCCATTGTAGGTATGAGAGATTGTTTGATTTACAAGGACTCGTGTAGTTTGAAAAATGCATGTCATTCACATAAAATAGATTTAAAATGATTGAATCTGAATGACACAACCAAAGTGTATGCTTATGACACAAATGAAGGTTTAAAGGCTTTTTTTTTTACAAAAGTAGATCAAGCATCATATTTATTGCCTTTTTCAAGGAAGAAATCAACATTCAACAAAGTGTCATAAAACTAGATTACAGTATTGCACATAGCATCAAATTAGAAGTGCCATGGTAGACTCAAACTTGACCTAATAAAAATAAGTGAAAACTTAAAATATTAGACAAAAATCTTATAACCACAACCATCTTCACATAGTTGTCAGAAATATAGAGTTACAGTTGTAGGCACATCACTATCTGATTACAATAACAGTGTCTAACTTCTCCTTAATGAAAATTTGTCGGATCAATTTTAGTTACAATTATTTAGAAACATCAGGATATAAATTACATAAAATCATTTTCGCGTAATGTAATTGAATTTGAAGTTCCATGGTAATCAAGGACAATAGTGGAACAACGAACAGAATAATTAGGGCATGAAACAATCAGATAAACAAACATTATCTTTGAAAGAAATGCAATTTGTGAAGTTAAAACAAGAGAAGTATTGAAATAGAAACTTATTTTGAAGATTGACAGCTCTGCATTAAAATTTTTATGCAAATGTGGTCTCACGTACCTCAACCTGTTGAACCAGATGGTGTTTTCTCATACTTAATGAAGTGTTCAATCAAGTTATAAGCCAGTTGAAATTGATACAATACATGAGATTTCTGCTATCACCTTTCTACACCAGCAAACACCAGGGAGAAGAATATAGCTGAAAAAGTTTTATCCAGGACCTTTGGTTATTCTCTTCTGACGGTTAATAAGTCCATCCATCAAAGTAACATAAATTGAATTATTAACAGGTACACCTTTCTTCACCATTTCTTCTAGCACAAGCTTAGCTTCTTTGAGCTGCCTACTATTGCATAGCTCATTAATGCGTTCAGAGTAGGCAGAAGAGCTAATATCTTGTGTTTCCACCTTTGAAGAATCAGACAACCCCCCTTGTTCCTTGTTTGTCCCTGATAAAGTTTGGGCTTCTGATAACCATGGGAGAGTCCACTGCTCAGGCAATTTTCCCATTTCAACCATCTTTGACAGCAAGCTCTGTGCTTCTTCTGATCTTCCTGCCTCAGATAGTGCACATAGAACTGCATTATAAGAGTAGGCATCAGACTTAAGACCCTTATACTCCATGTCTACAAGTAGTTCCATTGCATCATCAACTTTACCCTCCTTGCAGAGTCCTTTTATTAAAGTATTATATGCAATTACATCCACCTCCTTCCCTTTTGAAATCCATGACTTGAACAAATTAAGAGCCTTATCAACCTTAGCATCATTACACAAACCATTCATAAGTATGTTACATGTAACTACATTTGGTCTGAATGATTTCTCCACCATCTTATTATGAAACTGGAAGGCTTGCTCCAAATCACCCTCTCTACAGAATCCATGAATTATAGTATTGTATGTAGTCTCATCTGGCACCAGCCCCCTCTCCAGAAGCTCATTCAATTTCTTAATTGCCTCTGCTGTCCTGCCTAACCTGCACAATCCACTGATAACAGAATTATATGTTGCCACTTGGGGCAAAATCTTTTTCTCATTCATCTCATCCCATAATTTCATAGCCTCATCAGGATTCTCATCCTTAAAAAAGGCATTGATAACGGTACCATAGCTAACTTCATCAGGCATAAAACCCCGCTTCGGTGGGCTTCGAAGCACTTCGCATGCTTCATCAAACCTCTTCATTTTACAGAGATTGTGAAGGACAGTATTTAGTGTGAAGGTGTCCATCTTCAGACCTCTTTCAACCATTTCGCTCATCAACTCAAAAGCTTTCCCCACTTCTCCTGCTTTGCAGTAACAACTAATCATAGTATTATAGGTGATGGGATCTGGTAACACTCCCTCCTCCTCCATCTTTCTCAGTGATTCAACAGCTTCCCCCATCTTCCCCTCCCTGCACAATCCTTTGACAATAATGTTGTGTGTGACCAAGCTTGGTTTCACACCTTTTTGCCTCATCTCTTCGAAAACACGGAATGCATCGGAGCTCCTGCTACATTGGAAGCATCCATTGATAAGTGTATTATAGGTGACCACGTCAGGGGGTGTGTGAAGTCTCTCCATCTCATCTTTCAAACGGAAGGCTTCGTCAATGCGGGCATCACAGCACAGTCCGGCAACAAGCATGTTATATGTCCAAATGTCCGGCGGGAAATTCGACTCCGTCATTGTTTCAAAGACCTTGGTAGCCTCCTTCAGCCACCCCAGGCGACAGTAGGCAGCAATTATGGTGTTATACGTGGACCGATTAGGGGGGACGTCCTTTGTTTTCATTTCAGTTAGCAGATCTCGTGCTTCCTTCAACATGCCCCTCTTGCAATAGCCGTCGAGGATGGTGTTATAGGTGATGGTGTCTGGGTGCACTCCAAACCCGACCATTCTGGACAGGAGGGCGACTGCGTCACTAAATTGGGCACGGGAGCAAAAGCCGTGTATGAGGATGTTGAAGGTGTTGATACTGGGGGAGACGCCAAGAGAAACCATCTCATGGAAGAGAGAAAATGGGACCGACGGTGAGGTGTTGGGGGAGTGTACGAGGGCGGAGAGAAGGGTATTGGAGGTGAATAGGGAGGGACGGAGGCGGTGACGGCGCATGACCTGGAAAAGCTGAGTGGCGAGGTGTGGCTGGCGGAGTTGAGCATAGGAGGCCACGGCGGTGTCAAGTACGGATTTTGGCATCTTCGGGCAGCCACGGAGGAGTTGAAGGTGGAGGAGACGGTGGCGGTCAAGGCGGATGAAGGAGAAAAGGAGCGACTTGACATCGCTGAACCTGTTAAACCGTACGAGGAAAGGAAGGAGGGCAATAAGCGAAGGAAGAAGCTTCTTGGCGGCGTTGGGATTGTCGGAGGGGAAGGAAAAGCGACCATGGAGGAGTTGATAGAAGGAGAGGAGGGGAGCGGGGGAGGAGGAGGAGGGGGAGGAGGCCACAGTTGAAAGAATGGAGGCGGCGAGAGGCGGAGAGAGACGAGGCAGGAAAGGGGCGAGAGACTCCTCGAGGGGAGGAGCGGAGGGTGACTGGGAGGCGAGGAGGATGGAGGCGACGCTCTCGACTAGGTCCCCGGCGGCGGTACCCTCCGGCGAGGGGGGCATCGTAGGAGGATTGGAATGAGCAGTGCGGTGGCGGGGGCGCAGCATCTCGAAGTCCAGTAGGTTTATACGAAGGAACAAGGAAGAGTGTAGGACTGTAGGTGGGCCGCCCATTATTGGGCCGGAAATAGTACTAACCCCACGGGTCCAGATCTCCTGAATCACTTTTTTGTGGTCCAGGGAATGGACCACTTCTATTTCTGTCGGATAGTGGCCGCGATTCGGTCGGAATTGGTTCACCGTCCCACAAGACTATAGTTTAGTTCAGAGCGAGCGGTCAAAGGCCGCCTGGAGGCCACCGGTGGTGAACAAGTGGTCAGGTTGCTGGACACCGAACGAGGGTGGTCACCGGGCGGCCTCCGACCGCCCGCTCCAAACCAAACTATAACCTGGTGGAGACAGTGAACACAAGAAGGGATCACAACTAATTCCGACCGGATCGCAACCACAATTTGGCCGGAAATAAGAGTGGTTTATCCCTTGGACCACAAAAAGTGGTCCAAGAGATCCTGCCTCTAATCGCACTCTAATCCTCAAATACTTGATTTTTTTGCTTTGCTCCTGAACTTTACGTGATTCACTGAACACCCCTCAAAAATGAAACGAATGTCATGATTCTGAATTCAAGGTTTCATAAGTTTTATAAACCTTATTTGAGCTTGTTGGCATAGCTTTGCATTGAGTGTAAATGGCTAATGCAACACTCTAAATCTCACCTTTTTCATCATCTGGAATTGAAACCGACAATTACAATGCGCATTTGAAATCTAAAAACTCACAGAGATAAACATATATGAATGTGTAACAATATTTCAACAGCATTACGATGAGCTTTCAATCTTTGATCGAGCTACAAAAGTAAAGTACACTCTCCTTGATCAAAATAAATGTAAAAAAAAAATGTACTTATAGTTAAGATACACTTCTGTACACACTAGCAATACGGATGAATGAAGTATTCGAGGATCGAATCATCTTTCCTCAGCTCTCCAACCTTCCGGCAATCGCCATCTTTGGTGCCAATATATTGACACCCTTGGCCAATGGGGAAATCCAAAACTGTAATCCAGTGGTTCATCCGGCAATCCTCCAATAGTTAAAGGCAGCCACACATACCTTGAATCTCTAAGCTCAGAAGGGTTCCATCGATCTGCCATAAAAATGAATATACCGGACAAACCTTGCAATGGTACAACAAAGGTGCTTTGCGCAAAAAATGTTGTCGACCTTAGGATTCTGTTTCCCCCGGTGCAAGGATTTCCCATGGTCTCCCAGGGACCCATGATTGACTCAGCTGCGTGTGCTAGTGCCTCATTTGGAGCCCAACCTGTACAACCCGAAGTGATCATATAGTAGATCCCTTGGTGCTTGAACAATGCAGGAGCCTCTCGATGCCGTCCAACCAAAATTCGCTTCATGAATCCAGACACATTCAGGTAGTCATCTGTTAATGGACCAACATGGAGCTCACTGTTGTCGTTGGAAGAATAGATAATGTAAGCCTCTCCATTGTCATCCTTGAAGATTGTCATATCCCTACTTTCACAGCCTTGCGGCTGCATGCTATACAGAAATGTAAATGGTCCAGTAGCAGAGTCACCGACAGCCACCCCAACTGAGGCTTTGGTGTAATTGGCATCGTCAATATGCATCCACATGACATACTTATCAGTTTTATCATTGTAGATCACTTTAGGGCGCTCGAGGACATTGGACTTGTGGAGATCATGGGACACATTAGTTTCCTCTCCTTTTAGAACAATCCCCTCGTTGGTCCATGCCCACAAGTCTTTAGAGGAATAGCAGTTGACTCCAATAATATCTACCTGGAGAGAAGCATATAGGTGATAAGTCCATCTTTCTAAAGAGCTAACAGAAGGAAATTTTAGAATTTAGATAAAAAACACACCGTACAATTGGGAGAATATCTAAGAGCTATAAAATTATATTTAAGTTCCATCAAACGAAGAAAAACACATGAAACAAGAATATGGAATATGGTACGCAACTCATCATCTCTCCCGAGTTTTAGAGGAATATGGTTGTAATATTTGGTATCTTGAAAAACACAGAGATAAATTGAAGAGAGGCCCAATGATCACCAAATGTTAAACAAACAATTAGAAAAAACTAACAAGGTGAATTTAGAATTTACTGAAGATATTAGGAGTCCTATGCAATCAAAAAGTAAATGCAACTTTCAAAGCAGGCAAAGAGGATAATTTCAATTCAAATTACAACATAAAGAAGTATAAGCAAAATAATTAGACTGACCCGTGCAGCTGAGCTCTCATGAGCATGATAAGTCGGGCCATCTTTGTTCTCTCCATACCAGTAGTACGTCTCTGTATTATCATCATATAGAATTCCTCCACCATGGGCTTGAATTGGATTGCCATCTGTATCAAGCCACAGTTGTCCCGGATAGAAATGCATGCTATCGTTCCCTTCCTTAATTGGACTTATTGCAGTCTTTTTGTTAGGGAAGAAAAAGGCATGCACTTGAGAAGAATCATCAAGGAATTCCTGAATTATTGAAGTCGGTTTTCTTGGTCCTTTTCTCTTAATAGCACGAGGAGATCGCCGGTCTTTTGCAGGCGTAAAATGATACTCTTCCTCTTCTTCCACTTTTTCCAATTTTCTAGTGTCAACAAGATGATTTGAATACACAAGGTCCTGTTTGTCATTTTGGTGTATATAGGCATAGAAATATACAATAAGAACAAATCCTGTCAAGCTCCAAATAGCTAAATGCAGACATTTGCTTCCTGTATTGCAATGGAAAGCAGATGATTTCCGGTGTTTGTTTCTGATCCTCATTCTTCTTTTATCTACCTCCAACACAATGCTGCAGTACTAGATATTAAACCTATACAGATTCAGAGGACAACAAATCAAATTTACATCAAACTAGTCCTACATTTTGCTGACACTTCCTATCCAAGATTTAATCAAAACAAAGTCTCTGAGAACATAAAGAACCAAATCAATGATAAAAAAACTGAAGAGGCGTAAATTGCTAAGTATAAGATGGACTATTGATTTTCACAGTTGCACACATGTATTCCAATTTGAACAAATCATAGTCATAAGTCAGTCCACAAGAATCAGACTATAGTTAATTGTATGACAGTAGTTGTGGTGACAACATTAGTCATAAAAGCACTCTAGAATATTAAACTTGCAGAGAATAGAACAGCTGGGCTAATTATGGCTATAATTGCTGCAGATTATAAACTTCATATGCACCATATAATCAATTCATCGTGAAAAGTACAAGTTGCTAATGTCAAAATTTTTGCATATTTGACACTTCAAAATCCAATTTATGAATATATCGTTCTAGAACTTAAAATCTTGCATAAGTGTGTTTATCTCAATTAAAATGGTAACTTGAACCATTTACTCTAATCAGTTTGCCCTCATCTTTAAAAAAAAATATATTTTTTTTCTACCAAAAACAAAGACAGATGATCGATCAAAAGGCCATCAGTCTTCCTTCAAAAAGAAGTTTCAGAAATACGTCTCCCTCCTCCCAACAAAACAAGCAGATCTAAAGCGGTAAACACGACGACGGCCATGGAAATAGCTTGCCCCAGATTAAGAAAAAGGAAATTAGGAATTAGCTACCTGAGAAGATCCCGAGCGTGACCGCTGATCTCGAAGCGTCCGGCATGGTCATACAAACACCGCCCCGCAGCAACCTATATTTCCCCAGTTTCCTCTTATCTCTTCTAATCGATCTGCAACAGAAAGAGCGCCTTCCGAGGGCTCCACGGATGCCCGCACGGCACCTTAGCTTCAAACCCTCGTTGCTTGCACCTTATGGCGAGTGGGAGAGACGGGTGGGTGACGACGATTAGATTGAGAACCAAAGCGATCGACCTTTAGATCTATGCCTCCTCGGTGATTTCTTTCACTGCAGTAAAATAAGCTGGCCTTCCATCTTTCACTGCAAGGAAACAGCTGAATTTACTGAAAATAAAAGAAATCTATTTTTTATTAAAAAAAACAAATAACGAATAACATCAAATTATTAAACTGTTTTAGTATGAATATGAGTATTTGTCACTTGTCAGTATGGGAAACATTTTTTGGGGGGCAAACTGTTTAAAGGCAGGGCTCTCAAGAATGGTGATAGATGTTTTATGTATCTGTACTTAGGATAGTGCCTGCTCCATTTAAGGAAGTGAATCTTACTTCTTAGCAACATTTCCAGCAAACAAAAAAAGATAATGGCAATAACATAATGTGGGAAAAAAAAAGCAAAAGAAACCAAACTATTCGCCTTTTTTAAGCAACTTTTTCATGAATAATTAGTTAGTTGGTGTTTTTTCTCTTCCTCCCTCTGGGGGGGGGGAATCAAAACGAGTGTTTTTTATATTAAAATGATTAATATATATATAATTTGTGTTACAATTTTCATAGTTATTATAATATAAATAATGTAGCATGATATAATATTATTGCACTGTTAAAAGTATCCTGGAGGGGTGTTATAATACTCCTCTACTTGAATGTGTTTAAGCAAATATGGGATGACACCCTGTGTGTATAATTTTTTTTTAAAAAAGGTTATTTAGGAAAAAGTTATAAATTTTAAATTAAAAATTGAATAAAACGGTTAGTTTTTTAACCGCTATTTTTTAACGGCTAGTTTGAAATGATGATTTTAGCCGCCCAGTTTATAATTTTATTTTTCTAACTTTATAATTATAGTTGCTCAGTTATAATTTTATTTTTCCAACTTTATAATTTTATTTATTTAACTTTGTAATTTCATTTTCTCACAAACATCTATTTTATTTAATAAATATATTTAAAAAATAAATATTATTTTTTGGAAAATAAAATAATTATATTTTTAAAAGTAAGATTATTATTAAAAATAATAATTATTATTTAAATATTTTAAAACATATCTAAAATAAATTTATTTAATATGATATAATTTTAAGATGATTGAATGAATTGTGAGACCCATAAATAATGAATGTTAATATTACAAGAAATGTGAGAAGGATGCTGTTATAATAAATATGTGCAATAGACCTGATAATTTTTAATGAGGTGAGCGACTATAGTAAGTGTTATAATATAATATGGTAGTAATTATAATCAATGTTAATTAGAGATAAAATGATAATTATGAACTATAGTTGTTATACTATGATATAATTATTAGAGCATCCACAATTGTGGCAAAAAGGTGAATACGCTCACCCTCAGTGCCCCTGCCAACCCATCCTAGGGCCAACACGAAGGAGGTAAATCACGGACGGCTACTAGTCTGGCTACTAGCCTTTGGAATAAAGACATTTTATCTCGACTTTGCCGAGATTTGAACCCCAGACCTCATAGTGGCAATACCTCATGTGTTAGCCACTAGACCGTTCCGAGGGAACTATTAGAGCATCCACAATGCTCCTATTGATGGGGTGTTATAACACCCCTTTGGTATTAATACCATTATGAAAGGGTGTAATAATGCCCCTTCATCTTGAACACGTTCAAGATGTTGAACGCATGCAAGATGGCATAGGGCAGGTCACCACCCCATGAGTGTATTATTATTTTTTAATTTTAATTATTCAAATATATATATATATATATATATAATTTAAAATTTAAAATTGAATAAAATGGGTAAATAATAAAAGATGAGCGTATTTTTTAATAATAATATTATTTATTTTTTAAAATGGTAATACTTTGATTTTTGTATCTGTGTGTTTCCAACGGTTTGGGCTTGTATTTTATATTATTTATAATTTATTTTGTATTTAATTTGAATTAAATTTAAAAAATCAAAGATTAAAAAAAAGTATTTATTTAAAATGATATAATTTTAAGATAATTGAATGGACTGTGGTGTTGGGACACTTTGGAGCTAGAGGGGAGGGTGAATAGTGTTAGTTAGAGCCCTAGAGCCAATCATTTGATGATTGTATGAACTCATTGTATCATATTCTTGTATATTAATAAAGGCATTTGATTTTGGTTATTATACTTACTTGTATTAGTGCCAAATAAACTAA
>JBBMJZ010413111.1:7967564-7979529 GCA_037833815.1 Zingiber zerumbet
TAAATGATTTGGATATTAGTAATTGTATAATCTTGCACAAAGTTATATGTAGGATAAGATCCATGTAGCCGAACGCAAATAATTAGGACCTACTTAGCTTCATGATGATGAAAGTTGTAATAGGAGTGTGAACATATTTTGTTCAAAATTAGTACTGTATAGACTTTAACATTTGTTCTGTTAAACAAATGTGTTTTGTATGTCTAGGGGGCAAACATATGTTTGATTGTGTTACTTGAAACATTAACAGTGGCATAAACATGCTGTCATACGAAGCTGATATAAATACTCTTCCGTTGGGGGAGGCTAAACAATTTAGTGTCCATTGGTATGTCTATAACTCATGAAAGTTGGATGGTTCTTCTTGCTTCTGGAATGCATTGCACAATATTCTCTGGGTTTTAGGTAACATCTAACTTAATCTATTGTAAACTTTGATCTAGCAAATTGTGCCGCATTCAGTTCCTTGTGCAATGTTATAGTCTATTTTAATTATTTGTTTGTATTAGGAAATCTCAGTGGTTTTAGTCTTATCTTATCTATATATTTTTATATTCATATTAAAAATTTAGAACAATTAGTGCTATATCCTAGAATCATCTAGATTGTTTTTTTTGTCTTTGAAATTCTCGTTTATTAATTTGCTGAAATAATTTATGCCAGAAGTTCTTGGGACTTTAATCTATTCATCACACCTTTAAATACGATTTATACATATTTAATGTTTTCAAACAGTCTAAATCTTGAATCCCTAGTTAGATGCAAAAATTCAACATGATGTAGTTTGGCTCTGGAGAAATATCATCTTAGTTGAGAAAGATAAGAATTGAGGATCAATGCAAGAAGTGGAATATGCAGATAGGAAAGTTGTTAGAACATAAATCTACAATAATTTAGGACAATGACAGAAGTTTTTTCAGTGATATAATGCCACATATTATTTCTGAAGTTTATTCAGTTTTCTCAGGCTGCCTTAGAGAAATCAGTTGACCTATGAGGCCACTCATTGCTTCTAGAAAGCAGCTGAAGGATTGTCCATCAAGCTAAGATTTGAGGAGGCATTTAACAAATAGTTGTGAACTTGTTATTAAAATTTTAGAAACAAGAAGTTACTGGGAGAAAAAAATGGCCTCTCACATTCCAACACTGACAAAGAAAGATGCCAGTTTCTTCTATAGGATGTTATAAACTTGCCTTTTTTTCATTGTAGAAATTAAATCTTTGATACTGGATTCTTTGGGCAACGATGAATTTTTTTCAGTCCATTTAGAAGCTAGTGTACTCAATAGCATTCTTCTACAATTCTGTTTAGTATTACATCTATTCTTGGTCTTCATAAGATGGGGTATGCGGAGTTATGCTAATGTATGTACCTTTTACTTGGAGAAATCTTTCACTCCAAGAAAATTTCTGATCCTCGAGTTCTTCTCAGTTCAATTTCTAGAATTCTGATTTAATCGTAGTTTAGTACCACATTAGAAGTGAAAAATAGGATGGTGTGAAGGGACTGATGTGTGCGATATGATTAATAGTTTAGGCAGTTTGACAATGTGGCTTAGGCCAAAACTTTCATCATCATTGATTATGAATTTAGACCATGTGTTTTAGGCCCATCCAATGCTTAGAGCCCCTAAGCTCCACGGGCTCACTGCGTTACCTTTATTTCCACTCTCAACTAGTAGCCACCTCCGGGAACGGATTAGCGGGGGCACTAGGAGCGAGCGTATTCATCTTTTTACCATCATTCTCACAACCAACTCCTGTCTCTGTTCAACCCTTCCTCCATTTCCAGTTCACCTTCCATTCCAAGAAAAGGTTGCGGATAATTTGAGAAAGGATGACGTCGTAGTTCAACTTTTAGAAAGAAACATTTGTTTTTAAAAGGAAAAACAATATTTAACTGGTCGAGTCCTCTTACTTTAATAAATTATTTATCATCCAATACATTGAAGTTGGTCCAAGAACCATCACAAACAAAATTTGATAAGAGAGGTGGCATCCATTCCAGAGGATCTGTTATGACTTTCAAGGAGAAGCTAAAGATGGGGGAATCAATTGCACCAGATCTTGTCCAATAAAAAGTTGCAAATTTATACCAATTCGAGAACAGGTTATAAACTTCTGCAGGGGCAATGTTGACATTTATGATTATGTTTTTAATTATTTCCCATTTGTATGAACCGTGTTATAAAACCTGTGCTATGTTTTTGTTCCCCCAACGTAAGGATCCATGATTCCTAAGTCCTGGTTTAACTATCGGAAGACCAATTTGTTGTTCTTAACGACTCGACTCCCTTGGTTTCATCCGAATTGTTTAGGAACTTGCATAAAGCTTTCATCCTTCTAATGAACTCATTCAATAAGTTATAATTGTATTTATTGTTGTTAAGACTTTTATGGACCGACTAATACTACAAGTGAGTGTCCTTCCCCCTAATTCACCCACCAGATAAATCTAAAAGCGCTCTGGGCAATTCATCTAGCAGTGGATCTCCACAGTAAATTCATCGTAAAATTTGTACTTGCTCCAGTTGAGTTTCAAACTATGACATTCTATGAATCCATCAAACGTTTTGCCACGGCACCTTGGCCAGGGGCTGAGTGTATTTTTTGCTGCATATATATGATCATACAAATGCAATATTGAATCAGTTTAAAACTTTTGCTAGCATGCTGTAATAAGTGATCTTGAGCACTAATTTTTGCAAGATATTTTAAAATATAAGACTGATATGTTCGCATTACTGCACCTTGACATTGTTGGAAGTCCAAATGACAGCAGATTCTTGATTACAAGTCGACTTAAAATTTCCACGACATCATCGACATGCACACTCGGCTACTCGCCTATTGCTATATTATGAATAAAACCAGGCTAGCTTATTACAGTCCCATGAAACCAACATGGACACAAAAATAATTGAGTGGGTTCATGATTGCTGACTTATCTCAGTCAGTATAGTGCAGAATCTGTCGTGCTTGAATGTGATTTTAAAAGTCGGTGTGAAATCTGAGAAAAGCCTCAAAACTGCAGCAAGATGTTGCGGGTTATGAGCCACGTTTGCCGCTTCAAGAAATAGTGATGGCTGCACTGTGATAACCTGTGATCAGCAGATATGTCAGCAAAGCCACACCAAGCACATCCTAGCTTGTTTATCAAGAAAAAAAAAACTATTAGTTGCCTTGATCAACCTTTTGAACATCTAAACCTCTGTAGGTATCATTAGGCAATATTCCCGCACGGGAAATTTTATAGCAAAAGTAATCAACAGGAAGGATCACTCCAATTGCATCACATACATGGATGCGCAAAAATAATGAAGATCTTGGGCTTATCATCTCTTTCCAGCCGTTATCAATGATTAAATAGAGACCAATCAACATAACTTTTGATGTAATGACCATGTTATTTGTCAAATCTTCCATAAAACTTTATATGCTCTGCGCTTCCTGGATTAAATCTAGTAGCCGGTAGAAAAATTTCGTGGAGCCAGACAGGCCACTTCTAGGTAAATGAAAGGTAGAAATATCTAGACATCTAGACTTTTCTTGACATGCTATCATTTATAGTGGCAAATGGTGATAACCCTCACCCCAGGGGCCTCCTCCAAGACTGCCCCAAGTACATTGGAAGGAACAAATCACAAGGGTCGTTCAACCAACGACCTTCTAGGTGAGGGGTCCTAGCACAGAGTAAATCACGCGATTAAAATCCGAAATCTACTGTGGCAACTCCTCACTTGAGTACTAATTCAGCTACGCTCGTGGGAGCATGCTGTATGTCAAATCTACTTAAAAATGACCACATCATTCTTTTCCAGCTAATTAAAAATTGACCAGCTACTCCATAACTTTAATCTTATGTTTTTGGGTGAGGATATGTTGTATGTCAAATCTACCATAAAGTGTTGCATGTTTCTCATTTATGTTCTATGGCCGCCACAGATCAGTATCAACCAGTTTCAAATGGTTTCATTTCTATGGAAACAAAGACGCAACCATGAACTATTGAGTAATCCAGTGATATTCAGGATACTGATGCATTTCTTGTTCATTCCATCATAATCCATAAAAAAGTTTCTCATGTTAATACTGCAAGTCAATCGGTCTGAGATCAGTTTATTGGACCCACCACATATGTCACACTTTAGAACTATGTTCACAATATCCCAGCATACATTCTCGCTGCACACTAATAGTGATCTTGGTATCTTAAAATGTTTTAGTAAAGTAAATGAGTATCTTGTGTTTTCTAGCATATTGTAGAGCTTTAAGGTAATATCCTTCTTGCAACAGTACGCTGACATTAATCATGATGGAAGGACAGCTGCCTAAGCATATCCATACCTAGCTTCTGAATTTCAAGTTTTGAGGACCTTGTTCCAACAGTTACAAGGCAACTTCTTTAGACGGCTCTAATATCTGAAATGGGAACATATTCATCAAGTACTAGATGAGCATAAAAGACGTTTAACTGTGTAGTCTTTCAAAGCTCAGTAACATATGATTTCCAAATGTGGAAAATATTCCTCCTTCGAGTGAAATATAAAATTTTTGTTGTTCATTCAGGCCAAAAAATAATGCAGTCTGCTGGGAGTATGATATAAGATTGTTTGTATGCCAGAGGTTGTCAATTAATACAGTTGGTTAGGGCCTTGGAAATTGTTGCCAAGGTATAACGTTCAAAATCTATTGTGGACAAGGTTCAAACCCGCTTTCACCTAAATGTGAATGTTTGACGGCTCTCATAACCATCTTTTCTATTAAAAAAAGAAGAAAGTATGTCTACGAGAGTTGCATTAGATACATTTGGCTAATGATAACATTACTATTTTTTTAAAAAAAATGTCAAAGAAAATGCTACTGATTACTACATGAAAGCTTCTAAGAAACAAATAACACAATTATGTCACCTGCACTTAATGGAGAAATAATTCTTTATATGATTTCATACTAACATAATACCAAAAACATATGTTGATAATACATATGATGAATCAGACAACCAATTTCAACTAATAATTACGACTAGCTAAGCATACATTAATTTCGATGGATTAGGCATGTTAAAGAAAAAGTTTAAAAGTTAGTGTTGTCGTCACTTGATTATCCATATTGTCATTAGAAGCTAGAAATTCCTAAAAATATTAATTAAATAAAGGAATCTCAGATAAGGAGATAACCTTATTTATAACAAACAATGCAAGTTCACTATGGCAATTGCTGCGGACTAGCACTAGCACTTGGATGACCATTGCAAACAGGCCAGGAGGAACCTTGAGTTTCTCCTTCATAGAACTGCAGCTCAGAGAAGCTTTTTATTAACCAATAATAAAAGCCCAGTAAAAGGCCCCATAGTCCAAAGAAATAAAGGATGAGTCATATTCTCTACTCTTTACTTTCACACATCATACAGGTTTTCGTCAGCACTATTACTAACTCATATCCCCTATATGAGTTCTCTTTGAATAGAAAACTATGGCCTTGTTTGGCTATTAGGTTTCAGTATACTAGAATGAGACAAGAAGAAGCATCCTAGGTTTAGTGTTTTCGAACCATAGAAACGTATTGAATAATAAAAGCACTGGGAAAGAAAGTGGACTTATTTTTCATTCCACCAAGATAAGATTATGATGGATAATGAATAGAACAACCATATTAGTTTAGGGTGCATTCCAAAATAACTAAGTGATTACAATTTTGGTAACTAAAGAATAGCATTCTTGTGCCATATGAACGGTACCCAACATGAAATATATAAATATATATTCAATCATTCATTCCAAATTGTCATTTCAATTTCCTCATTTTATCCTTTTTTATTCTAGATCACCAACAGGTTCTGAATATCATACCAGTGTAAAAACTCCATAATAACCGCAATCAGATATGAAAGATCGGCACACAATTCTTCCTTAACTGGAGCAAATACAAACTGGAACACTTCATCTAGTGAAATTGCCACACTAGTTGGTTGAGTGTCCAGCTGGTTAGAAACACCAGAATCTGTTCTGGTGCTGCCACATTGAAGTCCTTCAGATTGTAATGAAGGTTGTCTCAAGTAAGACTGGGTTTGCAAATGCACAGATTCTTAATAAACATTGTAGAATTTTAAGAAAGAAAATCAGTTAATAAGGAATTACCAAGGGAATTGCCAGAGTGGAATCTCATGACATCAAAATTTGCATTGCCATCCACGTCAGAAAGTGAATTAAATGATCCTTTACCTCCAGATTTTTCAGCATGACTAGCTTCTCATCATCAGAAGTTCCAGTCATCGATTGTTTAGGTCCATTCTCTGCTACTTTAATGACAGATTTTCTCCTATTCATTGTTTCTCCAGAAGATTCTGCAGACACAAAATTAGGTGGTGTTGTAACTTGGCCACTTGGAGTTTCGGTTCTCTTTGAACTTATGTTTCCTCCCTGAAAAGCATTTTCCATTTTAATGTAGTATGAATAAAGACGTGACAAACATCTATCGCCCTTGTGATGATTGATATTGGCCTTCTTTCAAGAATAATAGCATGCATCATTTTAAGACATAGTGTCTTAATCTGGAAGTTGATCAAATAAATTGGTATTAATCACCAGATTTAGAAATCATTACCATTAATACAGCTGGAAAATTGCATTTTAGACAATCAGTATATTAAAAAAAAATATTTACCTTACCTGGATCAGATCTTTGACGTTGTAAGAACAACAGAATGAATAGAACATTAGAGCTACTAGCAGCAATAGACTGCAGGACCCTAAAGCTTTTAACAATGGTTCAAATCTATTTTAAAATAAAAAGCAAGAATATTAAATCATACCTCTAGATCCAAGCAAATCCTCCACAAAAGACTTTTATCAATATCACAAACAAGGTCAGGAACAAGGAAAATCCAATTGTCTCCATATATCATTGCACTATATGCACTAGTGAGACTATCCTCAACTTGCATTCCTTGGCTATTAGAAACTAAATTGCATCTCAACAGAAGTGGAAGTGGAGCAGATATTGGTGATAGTGAATCAAGAAAAATGCCATTGATTATGACAACTTTTGCATCAACTTGATGAACCAAAAGTACATTGTCAATCACACTAACTGCAACTCTACTGGAGTAAATAGGCAAAGCCCCCTGAAAATAAAATAGACAAATATTAGGTACATATAGACGTTTAAAGCTAAATGTAATCACAGTGTGTCTCTTGTGTTGCTAAGTATGTGATCCTTATACCAAGTTAAATATATTATCATATTAGTAAAAATGTAATTTAGATAGTTATAAGAACATCAATGCTATTCAGCATATAAATAGTAATTCTAATAGCCAAGTTTAATACCAGAAAAGAGTTTGCATTATCATATAACAATAGCAACCAAGCATTTTCCCATTAGGTGGGATCGGTTGTATGAATCCTTTTACGCCATTAAGCTCTATCTCCTACAATTTGTATTATCATATGATGAACAAAATATAAACAAGTTTAAGTGTCTAGTACAAATCTTAGACATAAAATGCAAGTGCTTAAGTTGCAAAATTAAGGATCTTTCTCAGGTAGAGATCATGTAACAACTTAAGGCAATTTCATTTACGATAAAATCTTTAAAATATATATTTTTCTATTTGAAAGTGACCTTCCTTTTGTCTTCCTGAAGTTCCATGGACTTCAGAACAGAATGATTCTACTTTTTAATCCAATGGGAAAAGAAGAAATATAGAATGCAAACATACATAAAATCTTCTTGAGATTTTTTTAATAATCAAAACAATAAGGGTCATTACTTGGAACTTCTCAAACCATATTTGTTGCACAACAGCATCACGATAAAATCTATATAAGTTGAGTTGCATAGCCACCCTATATCACATTGCAGGCAGTATATTCTACCATAGCTGTTAAAATAGCCCATGTTTAACATAACAAAATGCTGGATTTAAGTTACATACTTGCTGCGATGACAGAGAAAAAAAAAAGGAATTGGACCAAGCTTTACATAGTAACTATATGAACATCTTCTGCTGCTAGAACAGGGTTGTGGTTTGCCTCAGTCTTGACCATTGTCATCTCAAATTTAGGCAAGTGAACAGTTAGTCCTGATGGGAAACAAATTGAAAGTAAGTGAGACACTGAAGACACTGCATAAGGAAAGCCAAACATTCAATCTTGATCAAAAGAGTGAAGAGACTATCACAGAGAAATTAATCTAAATGCAATAGTGGATTTTTTTTTTATATATGTTTGTCAAGGACTCCACCCTTTGTGTTGATCCAGTAATAGTTTATAAAAATATTTATTTAAACTCCTAGATTATTTGATGTAGCCCTGATAAATCAATACTAGTCCTCTATTTTGATTTGAAATCTTCAAACTAGCATCTACATCTTTTACAATTGTGGTTTTATTTCCTCTAGTCATTATTGAACTGAGATTCTTGATAAGTAATGATGCTCATATTAATTGTATAATCAACAAGATCACAACCAAAATACTTTTTAGAAATAATGGAGATTTTAGGGAGTTTTTTTTTAAAATAAAAAAAGCAAAATGCTAAAATAGTCTGGGGCAGCCCGGTGCACAAAGCTCCCGCTATGCGGGATCTCGGGGGAAGGATCCATTGTACACAGCCTTACCCTGCTTTTTGCAAGAGGCTGTTTCTAGAAAATGCTAAAATAGTCTAGCTACCAAAATTACTAATTCAATAAGATGTGATTTGTATATCAAGGTGCAAGCAGTCTACAATTGTTGTTCTCAGCATCGGAATTTAAATTTATTAGGATATTTATCACTACGAAGGTCATGATGAAATTTCTATAGCTCTTATAAATTTGCAATTTTTGATTGGATAAGATCTGGTGCAATTGATTCCCTCATCTTTTGCTTCTCCTTGAAAGTTATAACGGATCCTGTGGAATGGATGCCACCTCTCTTATCAATTTTGTTTGTGATGGTTCTTGGACCAACTTCAATGTATTGGATGATAAATAATTTATTAAAGTAAGAGGGGGCTCGACCAGTTAAATTTTTTTTCTTTTAAAAACAAATGTTTCTTTCTAAAAGTTGAACTACGACATCATCCTTTATCAAATTATCCACAAACTTTTCTTGGAATGAAAGGTGAACTGGAAATGGAGGAAGGGTTGAACAGAGATAGGAACTGGTTGTGAGCAATGATCGAGGAAGTGTCATGGTGGAATGGAGGGTGGCTACTAGTTGAGAGTGGAAATAAATGTAATGCAGTGATGGTATAGAGGCTGTGGAGCATAGGGGTTCTAAGCATTGGATGGGCCTAAAGCACAACAACAACAACAACAATAACCAAGCCTTTTCCCACTAAGTGGGGTCGACTGTATGAATCCTTTTACGCCATTGAGCTATATCTCCTACTATATCATCATCTATAATTAAATAAATTTTATCTTATTTTATTGTTGCTAACCAAGTCTATTTTGGGCTTCCCCTTCCTCGTTTGATATGCATGTTTGTCATAGTTTCACATTGCCTAACTGGAGCATTTATTGGTCATTTAAGTACATGTTCGTACCATCTTAAACGTGTCTCTCAAAGTTTTTCCTCAATGGATGCAACTCCGACTTTCTCTCTAATGCTCTCATTTCTTATTTTGCCCATCCTCGCATGTCCATACACCACCTTAACATCCTCATCTCTACAACTCTCATCTTCTGCTCATGTGCTCGAGTCATAGCCCAACATTCAACTCCATATAACATAGTAGGTCTAACTGTGGTTTTTTAGAACTTACTTTTAAGTTTAAGAGGTACTTTACGGTCACATAAAACACTCGACGCTCCCTTCCGTTTAAACTATCCTGGTTGTATTCTATGTAAAACATCTCTCTCAATCCCTCTATCGTTTTGCAAAAATGATCCTAAATATTTAAATCTTTCGGTTCCGGGCAACTCGTTCTCTCCTATCTTAACAATTGTCTCATTACTTCTAATATTACTAAACTTCAATTCCATATATTCTGTCTTTAATCTACTAAGCTTAAAACCTTTCCCTCCTAAAGCACATGGTCTAAATTCATAATCAATGATGATGAATGTTTTGATCCAACCAAGAGAACAATCAATTACCTTGATGGCCTAAGCCACATTGTCAAACTACCTAAACTTGAATTAATCATATCGCACACATCAGTCCCTGCACACGATCTTACTTTTCACTTCTGATGTGGTACTAAACTACGATTCCATCAGCATTCTAGAAATTGAACTGAGAATAACTCAAGCATCTGAAATTGAAGGAAAATTATTAATTTTCTTGGAGTGAAAGATTTCTCTGAGTAATAAGTACATACATTAGCATAACTTTGCATGCCCCATCTTATGAAGACCAAGAATAGATGTAATACTAAATAGAATTGTAGAAGAATACCATTGAGTACACTAGCTTGTAAATGGACTGAAAAAAATTCATCGTTGCCCAAAAAATCCAGTATCAAAGATTTAATTTCTACAATGAAAAAAAGGTAAGTTTATATCATCCTATGGAAGAAACTGGCATCTTTCTTTGTCAGTCACGGTAGTTGAAATGTGAGAGGCCATTTTTCTCCCAGTAACTTCTTGTTTCTAAAATTTTAATAACAAGTTCACAACTTTTTGTTAAATGCCTCCTCAAATCTTAGCTTGACGGACAATCCTTCAGCTGCTTTCTTGAAGCAATGAATGGCCTCATAGGTCAACTGATTTCTCAAAGGCAGCCTGAGATAACTGAATAAGTTTCAGCAATAATATGTGGCATTATATCACACTGAAAAAATTCTGTAATTGTCCTAAATTATTGTAGATTTATGTTCTAACAACTTTCTTATCTGCATATTCCACTTCTTGCATTGATCCTCAATTCTTATCTTTCTCAACTATGATGATATTTCTCCAGAGCCAAACTACATCATGTTGAATTTTTCTAAAACATTAAGACTAAGTATCTAACTAGGGATTCAAGATTTAGACTGTTTGAAAACATTAAATATGTATAAATCATATTTAAAGGCATGATGAATAGACTAAAGTCCCAAGAACTTTTGGCATAAATCATTTCAGCAAATTAATAAACGAGAATTTCAAAGACAGAAAAAAAAAAATCTAGATGATTCTAGGATATAACACTAATTGTACTAAATTTTTAATATGGATATAAAAATATATAGATAAGACAAGACTAAAACCACTGAGATTTCCTAATACAAAAAAATAATTAAAATAGACTATAACATTGCACAAGGAATTGAATGCGACACAATTTGATTGATCAAAGTTTACAATAGATCAAGTTAGATGTTACCTAAAACCCAGAGAATATTGTGCACTGCATTCCAAAAGCAAGAACCATCCGACTTTCATGAGTATAGACATACTAACTGACACTAAATTGTTTAGCCTCCACCAACCGAAGAGTATTCATATCAGTTTCATATGACAACATGTTTATGTCGCTGTTAATGTTTCAAGTAACACAATCAAACATATGTTTGCCCCCTAGACATACAAAAACACATTTGTTTAACAGAACAAATGTTAACGTCTATACAGTACTAATTTTGAACAAAATATGTTCACACACTCCTATTACAACTTTCATCATCATGAAGCTATGTAGGTCCTAACTATTTGCATTCGGCTACATGGATCTTATCCTACATTTAACTTTGTGCAAGATTATACAACTTGTAATATCCAAATCATTTAATCAATTTTTCAATGTATTAACTTGCTTTTTTTGGTTTCATCTACATCCTGCATCTTCAACTCTAATGATTCAAAAAAAAGGGCAGCCCGGTGCACAAAGCTCCCACCATACGGGGTCCCGGGGATAGGGCTGTAAACGAGCCGAGCCAAGCTTTGGGGTGTTCAAGCATGTTTGATAAGGTAACCGAGCCGAGCCGAGCCGAGCTTAAAATGAACCAAGCTTTTGAAATGAGTGTTCAAGCTTGGCTTGGTTTATTTTTG
>JBBMJZ010413111.1:8014116-8031725 GCA_037833815.1 Zingiber zerumbet
TAAAGTGCTTACTAAAGATTTAGTTAAATTAGAAAAGGAAAATGATATGTTAAAATTAAACTTAGCAAAGACATGTCCTCTTGAGATGTGCGATAATCTAAAATCAGAAAATGAAAAATTAAAAAAACAATAATGCATGCTTAAATAAATTTCCAAAATCAAAACTTAGAATTTATGGAAAGTTGAATTGGTATATTAAAAAACATCAAGGACAACTTAGAAAAGTTCCCAAAAGTTATGTACCCCCTAAGTTTTTGATTAATCCGGTAGGAAGGAACCTATACTGGGTTCCAAAAACCTTTCTAGATTAAATTTTTCTAAGTTAGCGTTTTCAGCAAGAAAAATTAAACAATTAATTTCTTTATGAAGCTTTGTCTAAGAAAATGGTTGTTGCTCTAATAACTAAGAAGACCTAGTGTCTCGCCACTGTCTGGAAGCCAAATATTGAAATAAAATGTTTAATTAACTTACTGATAAAGCATAAAAATAGAAATTAGATAATGCTTTAACAAGTTTTTTTTAAAAAAATATTTTTTTGAAATTTTTCAAAAATATTTTTGTCTAAAAATTGCCTAAGTTAGAATTTTTCTTTTACTTAAAAAATTTTCTTGCTTAAATTATTTTTCTAAATTCTCTAGAATATTTATGTTTGCAAAAACTTAAGAAATTTTTTTTTAACTTAGAAATTATTTTGAAAATGATTTATTTTTTAAATTTTTACTTAGAATTTTTTTTAAAAAAATAAACTTGAAAATTTTTTACTTGATAATTATTACCCCATTTTTTGATATGATCAAAGGGGGAATGATAGGTACAAGTTTAGGGGGAGTTTTTAGGGAAGTTAATATTTTTAAAAAATTTTACTTAATGTTGCAAATTCTCTTATTGTAATCTTTATGCTTAAAATGTTAGTTTAGTAATTTCTTAAATTACCACTTGTATGTTTTTTTTCCTAACTTAAACTTGGATTGATACACATCAAAAAGGGGGTGATTGTTGGACCCCGTGGTTATTTTGATGTGATCAACCAAGTTAGGTTAGGTTCTGTTTGGTTTTAATCTTTGTGTCTAAGTGTGCAGGAGCTTAAAAGCGCAGGAAGTCGAGCGGAAGACGCAGCTAGCGAGAAGGACTGCACGGGAAGGGAGTCGATGGGCTCAGTGAGTCCAAAGGACGAAAGAGCTACGGAAGAGTATACCGGTAGACGAGAAGAATGTGTGTAACGTTCGAGGGACGAAAAGCCGGGGCGGAAGTCTGCTCGATGAGAAAGCCGGAAATTGGGTTCGGGTGAGCCATATTTTGGTTGGCCGCAATCACCCAAGCAATCGGAGCTTCGGAAGAAAAAAAAAGAAGTCAAAAGGAGCTGGAAAAGCAAGCTTAAGGCGCCCTCAACGAAGTGCTTGAGGCGCCTGCGCTGCCTGCAGGCTTGAGAGCACCCTCATTGCCTTGAGGGTGCCCTCCACATCGTCCAGGGCACCCTCAAGGCGATTGAGGGTGCCCTCGACCCAGTCTAATTGACTGTTTCGTATTTGGATCAAGTTTTATCCGATGCCTTGGCTGGAGACGCCCTCAACCCTCTTGGAGCCGCCCTCAAGACTCGGGATAGGATTTACAGGAGTTATATAAAGGCCCCTGGAGCTAGGAAATTATTAATTCAACCATGTATTCAATTTCTAGCAACTACTTAGAGCTTTTAGTGTGTAAAAGGTTTCTCCGCCTTCAGTGAAGGAGATTCTTCTTAGTGTGATGTTCCACCGCCTTAGATTAACAACCTTCTTGGTTGTAACCAAGTCAAATTGTTGAGTTCCTTTCTCTTTTTCTTTTTCTGTTATTTTGTTTTTATTTTATTATTACTATTTTAGAGTTGAAAGCTTGAGGAGGGTATTTTTTATTTGCAGACAATTCATCCTTCCCCTCTTGCCGGCCCCACGACACCAACAGGATCTTCTGAAAGGATCTAGTAAGTTTTTCTGCTACTTACGTATTTAGCGCGCTAGATCCTAATAGCAAGCAAAGGAATAAAATAGCAAAACATGATCCTACATGGCATGCAATAATTAACAAGATTGTATAATTGCTCACCTCCACTATCCAGTTAACCATCAGGAGCCGTTGGTTGCCCCCACGGGCTGGATCAGCTGGTAAGTGGCCTGGAGTTTGCTCCAATGGCCGCAGGGTCGAAGGTCGCCAGCTGCACACAAGAATAAAATCTTGGTCTGCTGGCCTAAAATTCCTGAGACCCCCAATCCACTCACCCACCCAGCTTAACCGTGATTTACTCCCTCTGAAATCCTGTGGGGCTGGGCTCAGGGGGCCGCTGGGGTGGCGGTTCCACCCTTTGCTCCAATCAGGAGCCGTTGGTTCAGGATCAAGTGGTCATGCTCAGTCATCTTTTCATATCCGTCGGTGAAATCGTACACTCTTAGTTCGCCCTCTCCCTACCCCGAAGCTTTTGATAGCTCTCCTCGTCCTCCTCAGCGTTGAACTTCATCAACTGCTTCAAATTCGACGACTCAGCCTTCCATTTCATCTCAATTTTAAATGGGAGCAAAATTTAGATCTCTCACTAACCGTGAACTCTTGAAAAGGCTGGCGTTTGGTTGCAGGGGTCACGCAGTAGCCCGAAGAACAGAACTGCCTTGCAAGATCGTGAAGGAGGGAGAAAGTGGCCGAGCAATAGAAAGTATTGATTGCTCTTCCAAGATTTTATTTATCCTTTAACAAAAGCAAGAATAGTAGTTTTTTTTATTAGAATGAGAGTTGTAAAATATAATCTAGATTGCTAGTTAGATGAGTTAAGTAGAAAATATTGATTGCTAGTAGCACGTCTTTATAGGAAATGAGAATATATTGATATAGCGAGATTACAATTCTATATATCAAGTTGAGTTTTAGTCGTTTCTTATAATTTCGTGTTACTATCATTATTAAATATTATTTTAAATTTTTTGAGACATTTTCATATTTTATTTATAGATATGAGTTTGAGTGGAGCTCATTGACTTATCAAGGTTTGAAGATTTTACTGTAAATGAAGGTGAGTATATCTATCTCTATACTCTTATATATTTATGTTCGTGCATGAATAAAGAGGTAAAATAGATAATATATGCTTGCATAATTTAGTTTGGCTTGTATTGCGATTTTTTTAGTTACAAATAACTAAAAGTTGAATAATGGTTAAATTTAGAAAATAATTCTTCATTGGAAATTTTTTTGAATCATTAGATTTTTCTAGTTAGGTAATTTATGTATTTATTGATCACTTTAATACAGAAAACTTAGGGAATGAAGAAAAGAAAAACTATCAACTCATTTTTTTAAATCAAAAGAGCAGACATCGACAAGTTGGAGGCATTCTCCATCCAATATTGATATTTCAAATTCCAATGGTCAACAAACTAATAAATCTTCTAAAATTGATATTGATGTTAGTTCTCTTGAACCTGATCTAAAATTACATATTCTAATGTGGAAATACCCTGTTAATCAAAGGGATGATATTAGACAAACTTATATTAAGATAAGGCATATCAGCCTATTAAGAATGAGTATTCACCGACCAAAATTTAAAAGTCAAAATCTACAATTCCAAAGTCATTTGTTTAAGAAATTTACTTGGTTAGAGTAATCTCCTTTTAAAGATGTTGCATTTTTCTTTCCATATTTATTATTTGAACATAAGCATCCTCGCAATCCTACATTTAAGACAAATGGATTCAAATATTATAAACGAGTTAATAATGTAGATAGATGTGCATTTTTTATGCATATAGGATACAATACTTCACCACATAACAATGTTGTCGAATATCTTTATAATTTGATGAATATACCTCGTCATATTGACAAAGTAATGAATACATAATCTTTAGAAGAAAAGTAGAAGAACAAATTACGTCTTACAATAACTATTGAAAGCATTCGATGGCTCACTTTGCAAGCTTGTACATTTGGAGGGCATGATGAATCTCCATCTTCTAATAATCGTGGAAATTTTATCGAGCTGATAAAATTTATGGGAAAAATGAATGAGAGTATTGGGAGCATCGCCTTAGAGAAAGCTCCAAAAAATGCAAAGTATACTTTACCAGATATTCAGAAAGATATCTTAAATATTCTTGTCAACCAAGTAAGAACCAAGATTCATAAAGAACTATGGGATATGAAATTCTACATTTTAGTTAATGAAGCAAGAGATATATCTAACAAGGAGCATATGACTATTGTATTGAGATTTGTTGATATTGATGGTGTTTTACAAGAGTGAGTGTTTTGCCATTGTACATGTAACTAATACAACTATTGTAACACTTAAGAAAGAAATATCTAATGCTCTTGGTCGTTATGACTTCTCATAAGTATTTATCTTTGTGTATGAATAAAAAAAATAAAATAGATAATATATGCTTGCATAATTTCGTTGAGCTTGTATTGCAATTTTTTTTAGTTACGATCATACTTCGGACTACCCTCAACTTCGTTCAAGGTCATCCCCACATGACATCTGGTCTGAACCATATCTCTGATATCATTTGTTATGCTCAAAGGATGATACCATTTGTTGTCCAAAGAATCACTTGATTTGCTCCAGGCCTCCCGGTAAGCATCTGATCATGCTTCGGACCTCCCTCAACTTTGTTCAAGGTCATCCCCACATGTCATCTGGTCTGAATCATAGTTCTGATATCATTTGTTATGCTGAAAGAATGATACCATTTGTTGTGTCTAAAGGATGTCCATATATCTTCACAATGATATAATATTGTCCACTTTAAGACTAGGTCCTTTTAGCTTTGCTTTTGGACTTACTCAATGTCTCATGCCAATAGAGATATACTATATCTTTTTAAAGTCATGATCTTTACTAAATCTTTCTAATATGATATTTTAATTGAATATGGACACTGAGCAAATCGTCCTTTGCCACTTAGTAATCCGGTGGAACTCGTTTAGTGCAGCACCTCGCCCAGAGCTTCCAGTCGCATTCCATTCGTGAGATATCTCACTCAATTCCAACGGGGGAGGAATCTGCCTCCCCTCCGCTGCAAACGAATCGGCAGATGCATTACCGAAGGCATCGTGAACGATCGGAAGGAGGCGAGGAAGCTTGGATCGGGGCTTCGTGTCCGGGACGAAAGCGTCCACCACAAGCGGTCGCTTCCGATTGGCTGCATAAGTATCGTTGGTGCTTAATTGTTGGTAGATCATGGGACGGTTTTGTTGGGCCTTTTGTGCTGGTTTTGTTGGGCCACTAATTGGCACCGAGACCGAGTCAAATCCGTTTAATCAGTTAATCACAGCCATCCAATTTTAGAAAATCAGTTCTCACGTGGTACATACAGTCCCTTTTGGTTTATGAAGATTATGATTTTTTCCATGAGAACACTCATTAGAGCTATGGACACAAGAAAAAAAATCTTGAATAATACTTTTGCCAAGCACTGGAGGAACAAAATTCAAGTACATATCATCATTTTGACTGCTTAGCAGTCCCAGGAAAAGTAGGCCAATCCATGAAAAGCTGAAGGTAGTAAATGAATCCAATATTCCGCCTGAAACAATAATATCAGTATCAGTGTATCTATCACATTCACAATAACCATCTCCCTGATCAACTCAGAATCTATCTTCCTTCTGCGAAGCCCATGCCTCCCAAGCTGGCCTATTTTCTGTTTCAATGTCTCTCTTGATAGTCCGCTGAATACCTTTGATGATGAAGAAATACTGAAACATGGATGATAAATATCTGAGTTTTTAACTTTCATAGTCAAATTCCATCCAAGCCTACATTAGGTTAGTGTACAAAGATGACCTGAAATGCTAGTATAAGAGGAATGAAGAACTTTCCCCTCTCGTTTGGGTTGGGGCCCTCAATCAGCTTCTGGTCGACTGTTATAGGCTTGCTCCCATTAGCACTTACTGTTGCTACTAATTCAACCAAATTTGGAATCCAAGCAGTACCACTAGGCAGAATCTACATCAATAATTGTCAAGTTACTTAGGAGTGGTCTTGACTTCAAGCCGTAAAAGATGAGACAAGTCACACACAATAGGAAGAGAAAAAAAAAATCAACATACCTTTTCCCCATCAGAATTGGTATTGCATCTCCCACTGTTTTCAACCAGGGCAACAGGAATGGGAGAATCCTAGGAAGAGAAAAAATAATAATAATAATATCAAAGGATGTGATCCTCCACCGACAGCAGTAGCACAGAGTATAAAATGGTGCACAAATGGCAGAACACCAGAAGGATTCAGAATATTCATACTATCATAAATCTAAAATATGCAAGTACACATACTTGAACTAGGTGACATCACAGAATGAGTTCGGCCAACTAAATATAGCCAGAATAAAACCCTGAACAAATCCAGGGATATCAGATGTTGTCCAAACAGAGACAAACAGAAAAGCTTATACATACACATCAAAGGTAAAGTAAGGAAGCACATTGCTAGACTTGGAAACTTGCCAGCAGAGTTCAAAATCACTAGTAACTCCAACTATTGTTCTTGTTGGAAATCGAGTAGCAGCAAAACCACTGAAACAATTGCATAATTTGGACGATGACATGAAATGCCCACAATGCTCATTGAAGACAGTCTATACTTGTTGGATAAGATATAAAATATATAACTATTTGTTTACTTTGAGTCAAACTACTCAAATTGCATATGCAAACAGTCCGCTTTGAAAAAAAAAGAGGCAAGGCAAGATCAAACTGTTGGTATGGCACTAAATAATGTTAAATGACACAATTTCTCCAAGCAAACAAAATTCATGTCTGCAACTGCCTGATATGAAAACAAAAATGGAAGGAACCATTCAAATCAGTGTTTTATTACCATGAAGCATTTTTAGATTATTTATTTTTTTAATGAATTTTATCATTTGCAGAGAGGAATGAATAATATAATGTAATCATTTAGGAGCCGATGAATATGTTACTGAACACTAACTTCTGTAAATTTGTCAATACAGCATAAACACACAGTAGTAGTTGCCAAGGAAAAAGGAAAGATTTTAAGACATACAATAAATGAAAACTTTATACCTCAAACTTTTGCATCTTAATTCGGGCACCCATGTGAATGCATTTCAATAGTGTTTCTGATCGTCTGATGAAGAATTCATCATAGCTCAAACCATCTGGTGGAGATAATTGTGCATGAGTTAAAACAACCATAGACCTTTGCCAAATTCTCTTCCCAAATGTGTCAGTGATAGCTTTGATAACTTGCTTATCCAAATTATCCACTCTATATGCATCCAACCGGTCCACATATAGAAGAACATCAATAGTTTTGTTCAAGAGAAACCTGAATTGTTTTGGCAGAAACAATAAAAGCAATAAGTTAAAGTGGCTAAAGACATGATGAGGATATCAGTAACCAATAATCCTATCAGAATAAATCTTCTAATACGAAAATAAAAAACTTCAAAGAAAATGAAAATGGAACATCATTACAAGAAGAGGAGGTAGGTAGTTCTTTATCGCAGTATCCTAAATGGCGATCTAGGTGGACTCATATACATATGTTGCAGGGGACCCATCACATATAGCATGCATATGCGGTCACCCAATACAATTTGATTCAGTAGGCAGGGTCCAAGTGGTTGAGTATGCACCATAGGTGGCTGACCTCTAAGAAAAGCTAAAAATATAAACAATGGTTCATTCCAAAAAGTCTGAATCAAAGTAAATCAAATAGAAACACTAGCTTGCCAAGACTCGAGAACAATGAGGGCTTGTGTGCTGTTTTTCTTGTCCTCATTTTTGGTCTGAGAGATTGTAAATGTTCAACTTCAACATTACTTTTCAAGGGTTGAATCATATGCATGTGATATCTTATTCTACATCAATATAGATTGTTGTTTATTATTTGTATTATATAGCATAATTATAATTATCGGTGTTCTAAATTGCGCCCTAGACGGCCGCCTAGGTGCTCGGCAGCCGGCACCTGCAACGGAAAGGTGCTGGGCGGCAAGCCTAGGCGGCTGGGCCGCCTAGGCGTCGCAGAAATTTCGGATTTTATTTTATTTTATTTTATTTTATTCCCCATTTAAAGCCGTAAATCCTATTCGATCTCATGTCGTTCGATTGCCCAACGGCCTCTCACCTCCTCCAGAAGAGCTCAGCGATCGGTAAGTTTTTAAATTTATTTTAAGCAATTTTATTTCACCTCCCACGACGCTTCTAGCATCGTGGGACGCGTTTGGGGCCGCCAAACGAGTTGCCAAAAGCTTCTAGCACTGCCAGAAGCCTCCGGCGAAGCGTCTAGTACCACCGAAAGCTTTCGGTAACTCGTTCGACGACCCTAGACGCGTCCGGGAACAACCTGCCGCCGCCAGAATTCAGCGTAGCCGTGCTGTGTCGCGTTCAACGCAGCCTCGCAATGTTTTTTTTAATTAATTAATTAATTATTTAATTCAATAACTCCTCACTTAAATAGGGTAATTTGAATAGACTTTATACCCCTAATTAAATTATCCCAATAAATTATATAAAAAATATATTTAAAATTAAAATCTTGTTATAAAGTTATTTATATTTTAATAATATTATATTTAAAATTTAAAAATTCTAATAAATATTATTAATTAATTTATATTATGATATTTTATATTTAAAATTAACTAATTTTATTAATTCATATAAATCATATTTAAATTCATAATTTTATAAATGTTAAAAAAATATAATAAATTTTATTAATTCATATAAATCACGTTTATATTCTAACAATATTTTTTTACTAATTTATATTAATATTTTTTTACTGATTTATATCATAAATTTATTCTTAAATCACTTTTCATGTTATCACAATTACAATAAGCAAATAAGCAATCCATCTTCGACGGCATCCGTCACTCAACCCGAATCTAAAATTCTTAGGAGAAAATCAAATGACATTGAATGGGAGTTTGGAATGTTGATTGATCCAAAGAACATTGACAAAATTAAATGCAAGTTGTGTGAAAAAACAATGTCGGATTAAGGAGCACATAGCAAATATACCTGGAAATATATCTGATTGTCGAAAAGCAACTCAAGAAGTTAGAAATAAGTGCAAATAGACTATTTTAAAATGGAGAAACAAAAAGAAGAACAAAATAATGGAAGAACAAAATTGTAGAATAGGGGTAATTATTTGTCTAGATGAAGAAGAAGGTCCTGAATTTGAAGGGATAGATGGAATTAAAAAACCACTTCCGCTTGGCCCCATGGATAAATATACATCGGTAATTGCTCCAGAAAATGTAGGTTCCAGTGGGAGTAAAGTGTTTTCCAAAAAATATAAATGATGCTCTTTTCAAAGAGAGGACTCAACAAGTTCAACGATATGTTGGGAGACGGGCTTATGAAAATGGAATCTCATTCAATGTTGTTGATAATGATAGCTTCAAGCAATTAATGGAGGCAATGGGTCAATTTGGACTTGGATTCAAACCTCCAACTCAATATCAACTTAGGCAGCAACTGAGCAATTGCTGAAGAAACATAAAGAAGAATGGGCAAAGAATAGGTGCTCAAGCATGACAAATACATGGAGTGATAGAAAAAGAATAAGCATCTTAAATTTGTGTGCTAATTGCAAATTGGGTACTACATTTTTAGAGTCTAAGGAGTCTTCAGACGAGGCACATGCAACTGAACTTATTTTTAGTATGTTGACAAATGTGTTGTAGGAGCTTATAATATTGTTCAAATTGTAACAAATAATGTCACCAACAATATGGTGGCAGCTAAATTGACGAGAGAAAAGAGACCTGGGATCTTTTGGAGTTCATGTGCAACTCACACCGTTAATCTCATGCTTGAAAGTATTGGCATGCTTCCACAATATAAAACAGTTATTGAATAAGCCAAGTCTTTTACCATTTTCATTTATGCTCATACTATCATTGATGAGAAGTTTCACAAAGAAGAGAGATATAGTCCGACCACAAGTTACCAGGTTTGCATTAAATTTCTTCACATTTTAAAGTTTGAAAAAAAAATAAGGTCATGTTTATAAGTGATATGTGGGAGAAATATAAATAATCAAAAACAAAGAGAAATTGGCTTACTCTACTGTGATAAGCATGAGTTTTTAGAATGGTTTGACACTTTGTTTGAAAATATTTGCTTTTTGGTAAGAGTTCTTCGATTGGTAGATGGAGACAGAAAGTCATCTATAAGGTTTCTATATGGGGAGCTTCTTCACGCTAAAGAAGATATCAAGGTGGCTCTGAACAACATGGAATCAAACTATCAACCTATCATAGTGATTATTGAGTAAAAATGAAGGATATACTTGATACATCATTGCATACCACTGCATTTTGGTTAAAGCCATATTTTTACTATAAAGATAGTTCTATTGCTCTTTATGAGGAGATCGCGATAGCGATTTTTTAATGCATGAAAATTGTACATGTCAATGAGTTAGATGTACAAGATACAATTATTAACAAGGAATTTGCAAAATACAAAAACAAGACTGCGTTATTTGAAAAACATTGGCAACAAAAGCCTGTGAAAAAATTATGGTACATTTGATTCATGTGCATGGTGAAGTACATACGGTGTTCACACACCTAATTTGCAAAGAGTGGTTGAGAATACTTTCATTAACTACAAGTTCATCTAGGTGTGAAAGAAATTGAAGTGCATTTGAAGGAGTAAGTTTTAAACTTCAAATCTTTAATTAAAGTAAAGTATTAATTTTTAAAGTTTTATATTCATGTTACTAGCTATAATATTTACTCTCTTTTTTTTTTAGATTCATACAAAGAAAATAAATAAGTTAGATGTCAACGGATTGAATAATCTAGTATTTGTCCAATTTAATACTAGATTGTTGAAAAAAAAAAGAGAAAAAGAAAGGAATATCGATGTCCTTCTTGCAAAAGATGTTTCAAATGCACAAGGTTGGATTGTGGATGGCGAAAAAGATGATGAAATTGAACTAGGTTCTATGCTCACATGGCAAATGGTTGATGAAGCAAATGGAGCAGATGAAAATCTACAACTCTATAGAAACTCTAAAGTGAGATAACTTCACGAGAATGATTTTGCATCCGAAGAAAATAAGAGGATCACAATGATAATATTGAGTTTGTGAAAGAACAAGTTGTTAAAAATTATGGAGAAGTAGAATAAATTTGATGTTGAGTTTGTGTCCGATGATATTGAATTTGTGTCTGATGATATTTTATTAGCTGTATAATTATAAACTCATTTTAAATTTGATGTTATTGTGTTGGAGTTATAAAATGTGATTTATTATGTAAATTATATTGATACCGAGGAATCCGCCTAGTGGCGCCTAGTCCCCACCTAGGTGACTTAGGAGTTGATCTAGCGTCCGACTAGTGAATTTTAGAACATTGTTATTTATATAAAATTATGGATATTAAACTAATGAGTCATACCATAAAACTACTAAAAAAAAATAATAGACAAAAGCTTAAGGAAGGAAACCACGGTGACCAAAAATCAATTTGGGTTCATGCCTGAAAGGTCGACAATATAAGTTATACATACAACTAATTGAAAAATATCGAGAGCAAAAAAAAATCTACACATGGTATTCATTGACTTAAAAAAAGCTTATGATAGAGTCTTAAGAGAAATTATACGAAGAATTCTAGAAAAAAAATGTTAACATAACATATATTGAATTAATTAAGGATATGTACGAGGATGTAATGACCAAAGTAAAGACTTCAAGCAGAATAACTGAAGCATTTCTAATAAAGATAGGGTTTCATCAAGGATAAGCTCTAAATCCCTATTTTTTTACACTAATTATGGACGAACTCACTATACACATTCAAGACAATATTATGGTGCATGATTACAGATGATATTGTTTTGGTAGATGAAACATATGAAGGAGTAAATGTTAAACTAGAGTCTTGGCTGGAAACACTAAAAGGAAAAGGTTTTAAGCTTAGTAGAATAAAGACAGAATAGATGGAATTTAAGTTTAGTAATATTGACGTAATGAGACAATTATTAAGATAAGAGATAATGGCCCGAAACCGAGAGCTTTAAATATTTAGGATCATTTTTGCAAAACAATGAAAGGATTGAAAGATATGTCTTACATAGAATACAAGTATGATGGTTGAAATAAAGTAGATCGTCGAGTGTTTTATGTGACCGCAAAGTATCTCTAAAACTTAAAGGAAAGTTCTACAAAACCGCAGTTAAACCTGCTATATTATATGGAGTTGAATGTTGGATTATGGTTCGAGCACATGAACAGAAGATGAGAATTACAGAGATGAAGATGTTAAGGTGAATATGTGGACATACGAGGATGGACAAAACAAGAAATGAGAGCATTAGAGAGAAAGTCGGAGTTACATCTATTGAGGAAAAACTTCGAAACACGCGTTTAAGATGGTACAGACATGTACTCAGACGACTAATAAATACTCCAGTTAGGCGATGTGAAACTATGACAAACACATATATCAAACGAGAGAGCGGAAGACCAAAAAAGACTTGGTTAGCAACAATAAAATAAGTTAAAATTTATTTAAGTATAAATGATGATATAGTAGCAAATAGAGTTAAATGGCGTAAAAGTATCCATAAAGTTGACCCCACCTAGTGGGATAAGAGTTGGTTGTTGTTAGTTGTTTTATAAAATTATGGATAGGTTGATGCATACACTTCTATATATATATATATTTTTTTTTATTAATATAAATAATTTTAACATTTTTAAACATTAACATATGCCCCACCGCCGAGCAATGGTGCAATGGTAAGACACTTGGTAGATTAACCAAGCACCTATGGTTTGATTCCAAACTACGGCGCAGCATTTTCCTCCCGTGGGGTGAAAAATCTAGGACGTTGGCTACTAAGCGAGGAGCCGCGTGCACTTTCAGATTTACCCTAGTGGTCAGCGGAAACTTTCCATGGACCTGAGCCGGTCACTTACAGGACTTAGTCGGTTCGAAGAACTGGATACCTAATTATCAAAACCATATGCCCCTGTATATGCGAATGCAATGAGTCGAACACATCGCACTCACATTTTATTTTTAGAATCTTAGTCATCTGCTTAGAAAAGATGAAAAATAATAGCCAAATAGAAATAAGAACTGAACTAATGTCCTGATCGCAACAGGTTCCTCTGAGCTATGCATGTTATCTGCTATAGATAAAATGCTATTATGGTTAAAGATAGTTCAAGAATTTAAATTTCAATTACTAAGAGAGGCTCAAAACAGATTATAGATATTATCCAATAGAAAAAATCAAAATATTGAGATTTCATTCTTCTAATCAAATGCGATTTGCAACTCATACACCTTTAACCTACAGAATATAGTTTGTGTCCTTCTGGGTAATAACATTGATTGGGTACACACCTTTTTATGATTTCAATAGCCTGTTCGTTCACATATCCACCTTCAACAAGCCCTGGAGTGTCTATGATATTCAAGGTGAAACCTGCCCTAGTCCGAGAGCACATCATAGGTCTCAAACCCTCAGACTGCAAAAGCATAAAATAAATTGACAGTATCCAGACAACTAATATTAAACCGCCATTGAAGCAAAAAAGGCAAACCTGAAAAGCGCTAACAGTTGCCACCCTCTCGCCTAAGATGGAATTCAAAGTGGATGACTTCCCCACTCCGCCCTTTCCCATCAACAGAATTGTCAAGGTGCTTGCATTCTAGAGAAAACAAACAGGATATAGAAATTAATCAAAAAAGAGTAAAAATAAAGGAGAGTCCTCTATTAAAAAGTGATATTAAGAGAGAAGAACCTCGAGCTTTAATTTTCCTAATATTTCATGTAATTTGTTCTGCGTAGCAACAGGGAACTGCTGGATCCCAGTCCATTCACGGGCAACTTGCGCCGCCATAACCTATCGGCCTACAGATTTCAGCCATCGGCATGACACATATGAACCAAAAAGATGCAAAAATTCCACCGGAAAAATACTTCACGAGCAACAAGACTCAAAATAAGAATCCTCTTTTTTTCGTAAAAAAACAAATGGCATATTCCGGATAAGATTGCGATTACCACTAGCGATTGAACTTCGGAAGAAAGTGGCGCGATGAAACCCCAACGAATCGAAGCCCAGAAAGGCCAAGGAGATCGTAGGAGACGTGAAGCGGAGCCTCCGAGGGTTTTGCTCTGGGCTCGAAGGAGAGCGACGAGTGGTAGGAAAAAGGGTAGATAAGGTGCCGTGCCGAATCGGGACAAGAATAAAATAATAAGCTGAATTTAGTTTTGCTACAATTGAAGCCCAATTTCTTAACTCAGCCCAAATATAGACAAGCAATCCATCCAATACACAGTTAATATAATTGAGTGCGAAGATTAGCGTTAATCATACATATTTTACGAGTCCAGGAGAGGACCAATTTTTTTTTTTTTTTTCCAGAGGATGGACCACTTCTATTTTCGGTCGGATGGCTGTGATTCGGCCGAAATTGATTGTGATCCTTTTTGAGTTCATCGTCCTCGTCCAATTAGAGTTTAGTTCAGAATGGACGGCGGCCAGAGGCCGCCCGGAGACCACCGGTGATGAACAAATGATCGTCCTAAATCTTAAAGATAAGCTTATGATTTTTTGTTTTTTGTTTTTTTTTAATAATCGAAATGCCGTATTACTCCGAAAGATTCACTCCAACAACTAACTTCCATGAAATACTTTGTAATTTAAATTCAAACTGTGAATATTTCATAGTATGTTGAATACATTACCATTCATCATGCCCCGGGGTATGGCAAAAAAATACATGATTCACACCAAACCTTTCTTTCCAGTCGTAAACCAATAATTACATTAACTTATGGAACAGATTCCATATTTCTGGCACTTCCATGGCATTATTTTTGTTGGGAAAGAAAAAAGAGGGGCAATAACAATAAAGTTATTGTTAACTGAGCTGAAAGAAATAACTACAGCCAGAATTGAGGCTCGTCTCCTGAGCACCCAACATGGTAACTAACAATCATGGAAGGCCAAAAAAGGAATCCCACGAAAATTTACTATCCACACCAAGAAGACTGGTAAGTAATGGAGCTGCCTGCCATTCATGACCTGCTTGATAAATCATCCAACCAAATCTCTATATGAAGTAAAAGTAACTTGTGTATTCTTTGAAGTAACTATATCAAAAACACTGAAAAAGCAATTTGTAGACCAGTAAAAAATTATATTATTATGAGCAAACGAGAAGGATCGATCAACTATGCAAAGATATCTAGGAACGACTTATAAAGATATACTTAGCAATTATCATGTAAAGGCCGTGGGGGAATCACGTAGTTAAAGAAATATCCATGGTGAAAATTCACTCGTAACTTGCAGTGGCGCATTATCCACCACTTTGTAGTGCCCCATGAACATCTTGATGTAGAAAATAGGCACCATCTTCGGTGTACATGCTGTCGTTAATTAATTCATTAGTAGAAGGTGGCCCGATCATATATCTAGAATTCGAGACTCAAATACAATGTATTTTAAAAAAAATTCTCTTTAATGAGTAGCGGATCTAAGAATGTTGACTATTAAGATGATCCGCCATATGCATTTTCCCGATTTACTCTGATGGCCAACAAAAAATTTCTATGAGATCGAATCGAACGCTCTAGATTTAACGTTATCTGACCTGATTAATAATTAGCAGATAGTGACCCGTTATCATCGACGACAAAATGGCTTGGAAGAAGTCAAATACCTTTGCCAACTAAACCAAGATTTTTTTTTCACAACCCTTTTTCTGATAATATTACCGACATTGTATCAGTGGCTTGAACATTGCAAGAGTCATGCTCAAGAAATGGAGACTCACTAGGCCAACTAATTATACTCTGAACTTGTTCAAGGAGGGGAGCAATACTCTCAATCTCTAATTGGTACAATTTCCTCTAAATTAAAATTGATCAGATTTACTAAACTTAAATTTTAATATTTGAGTTTTGATGTTTAATAATATATAGAGATTGTTGATGTAATTGTCCATCTAGAAGATTGACAGTCGAAGGTTGACCAAAAGTCAAGTAGGTCAATGTTAACCGTATACTTGACTAGAAAAGTTTTAATAAAAAGTTAGGCAAGAGCAAGACCAATAGAATAGTTGGCAAAAGAAGAAAAATCAAGTGGGGCAATGTTGACCGAATACTTAGTGTGGAAAGTCCCAGTGAGTGAAGTTGGGTAGTGAAGAAGTCCTAGTGAGTGAAGCCAGACAATTGGAAAATCCCGGAGAGTGAAGCCAAGCAGTGGAAAGTCCCGGTGAGTGAAGTTGGGCAATGGAAAGTCTAAGTGAGTGAAGTCAGACAGATAGAAAGTCCTGATGAGTGAAGTAAGACAATTGAGAAGTCCTAGTGAGTGAAGCTAGGTAATGAGGAAGTCCTAGTGAGTAAACTAGGTGGTAGAAACCCTGGTGAGTGAAGCCAAGTGGAAAAATCATAGTGAGTGAAGTTAGACGATGAAAAGTCCTAGTAAGTGAAACTAGATGATGAAAAGTCCTAATAAGTGAAGCTAGACATTAGAAAATCCAGTTTGTGAGCAAATAGTCAGCTTCTGAATCGATTAACTGAACGATTGAAGATGTCAATCGATCAAGTGATTGATTGAGCATTTCTTCACAACGAACAATGAGTTTCCCAATCAATTAGGTAATTGATTGGGAGGAGAAACTCGTGACAAATAATGGGTCTCTTAATCAATCAAGTGATCGATTAAAGCCACGTAATCGATTGAAAGAAGAAAAAAAGTTGTTGTAAGGTTTGGATGGCTAGATTTTCTCAGATCTAACGTGGCAATTGATTAGGGGTAAAACCAACCGATTGGAAACCCTAGATCACAAGGTATAAAGGATTTCGTCGAGTTTAAATCAGAGCTCTTCTTCTCCGACTCTTTCCGCAAGTTCTTGAAGCTTCTTGGAGACAAGTATTGTTGCACTTCCAAGGTTCAAGAGTATTTACAAGCTACAAAAGATCAAGCAAGAAGAGGTTTTCCATTTGTATTCTTGTATTTATTTCTTGTTTGTATTGTATTCTTGTTGAGAGCTTGTACGAAGTTTCTCCACCTCTAAAGTGTTTCTGAGGAGGAGTTATTGTTGGTGCAATTTGCACCAATAATCTAATTTGGATTTTGATGAATGACAAGAGGATTAAAGTTAAAGTGTTATTGTGATCTAATGCATTTACTGAGCATGCAGAGATTGACGTGCCTAGAGGACCTGACACCAGGATGAAACCCAACTAGGTTTGAGAACCCGATAGTTGGTACGAAGCCCATATAGGTCTAAGGGGCGACCTAATATCCAGTTGAGTTTGCGGGATCTGACAGCTAGCCGAAGTCTAGTTGGGTCTACGGACTTGACAACTAGCATGAGGCTAGTCAATAGACTGTAAATTGGTAAGTGAAGGTAAATCACTTGAGGAGAGTGACTAAGTGAGAATGTATCCCAGTTGAGGGGACAATAGGCGCCAGTCCAGTTTAGGCTTATTTTGAATCTCTAAACTGAAACCTTGACTAATTCCTGATCTCAGAAGGATAGGAACTAACTAATATTCCTTATTATGATTGTACTAAAACTTATTTTGCAAGTTAGATATTATCAAAT
>JBBMJZ010413111.1:8048347-8059305 GCA_037833815.1 Zingiber zerumbet
AAATATACTTTTAACTTTCAAAAGTATTTTTATAAAAAAATATTAATTAAGTATAACCAATGAATATTTTTAATTTAGTAACAAAATTTATTTTTATTAATAAATTAAATTTTTATCAATAAAAATTTAAAATTTCTAATTAAATTTTAATAGTAAAAAATTAAAATTATTAATTAAATCTAACATGAGTAAAAAAATAAAAGCAACCCAAATTTAATCTATAAAATTTAAAACTTTTTACCAAATATAGTTTAGCTAGTAAAAAATTAAAATTACTGATGAAAATAAATTTCGACTAAAATTTATTTTAACCGTAATTTTAAATATTTAATATCCAAACTTATACGTTTTTAAATTAATATTGATATTTGATTTATATATATATAAAAAATTTGTGGGCCCTAATATAATAGGGGCCTTAGGCATAGGCCTTAATGGCCTATGCCTTGAGCCAACCCTAATGCTATAACTATCCCATGTTGTAACGGCTATATATATATATATATATATATATATATATATATATATGTTACGGATAGTTACAATAATAATAGTTAGGGTGGTGAAAAAAAAGAGAAATTGAACATTAGATCGGAACCGATAGCTTACCGATTAATTAATTTTAATCGGTTTTGGTTAATCAGTTTTTACCGATTTACCAGTCAATTCCCAGTTAGGGATTTTTTTACATGTTTAACCGGTAAACTGATTAACTGATAAACTGCTTACTTTTTGCTCATTTATGTTAATCAGTAGATGACTGACGGTGGCGACGGGAGAGTTTTCACATTTCTATTTACTCTTCAGTGTTTTTTTGGGGAATTCTTTAGTGGACCTTTGGTTAATTAGTTTGTCAAAAATTAAAAAAACCTAATAATCCACTCAATTAAATCCACTTACCAGGCCCTATTTTATTACCGGTTCTCGATTGAAATCGATTAACTAATCAGAACCGGTTCAATCGGAACCAATAGAAATACTCAGGGGCGTAGCTACATGGGGCCGAGGGGGTGCGGCCGCACCCCTGAAATTTAGGAAAAAAATTAATACAGTAAAATTATTTAAAAAGAATTTAATTATAACTTCTAAAAATATCAAGATTTTTTTTCATAAATTGTTCAATTAAAACAAATAAGAGAACCCAAACCTTTTTTTCTTCTCTCCGCTAACTTTTTTTTATCTCTCTATATTTTTTTCTCTCCCATTGCCAAACTTTTTCCCCTCTCCCCTCCTGTATTTTCTTCTTCCTTCTAATCCCCTTTCCTTTTTTTACTCTCGTGGTCTTCCCCTCATTATTCTTTCCCTTTCTCTAATCTTAATTTTACCTTTAAAATCCTCCGCCGCACATTGATGTCGTTGTTGTCCACGTTGCTATCACCAAACGTTGCTATCACTAGCAACGCTATCGTTTGCTGCCAGCGTTGTCATCGTCGCTTCGCCGATGCTCCACAGCAAACGCTTTTTGATTAAGGTAAAGTTTTTTTTACTTTATTTCTTTCGATTACGAATTTAAGTGTTGAAAAAACATATATATTAATTTTTCATATATTTATATTTTTGTTTGCTAGTCAAGCATTGTTTGATTTCTTATATGAAGGTGATCAATTTCATTGGCGATCGTTCAAAAATTTGATCAATTAAATCATATCATTTATTGCAACTCATCATAAAATCCATAAGAAAACTCACAACTAGCGACAGAATTTATTTTCGTCGCTAATTAGAAATCAAAATAAATTATGGTCACTAATTTAGCAACAAAATAAGTTTCCGTTGCTATTTTAGAGATTGAATTAAATTTCCATCATTAATTGATTTTCTAATTAAGATTTTTATTCTTGATTTTTCTTCCCAGCGCCCTAAAATCTTCCTCTCTTATCGACATCCTCTCCAATCTCTGGCACATTCCTCTCATCTCCTCTTCGATCTCTAGCACCAGTATGCATCCCATCAGCATGCTCGATCTTCTCCCCTTCCCTCTTGTCTCTTAGCAATAGCTTGGCAGCGGCCTCACAGGGAGAGATCTCGCTTTGGCCGCGACCTCGCAGTGAGGTTTTGCCTGGGCTACGGCCTTGCAGCGAGGTAGCGAGATCAGGTGTGACCTCAAGAGTGTGCCATGGTTAGCTTGAATTCAGCCCCTCTGATTGTAAATTCTGGCTACGCCACTGGAAATACTTATCAATTAATTAGTTCTATATAAAATGTGATAAATCAAAATTAACTAGAATAAGTAAACCGTTTAACCAACCAGTTGAGTAGGCTATTAATGGAGTGTTAGGGTGATAAAAAATTGATGAGGCGTTTTTTGTTTTTTTTGTTTTTTTTAAGAGATGTCAATTTAATGTTTTTTTTTGTTGGGGTGCCCTTTTAATTTTTTTTTCCAAATAAACAAATATTTTATATATATTCAAAATTCCCCATTTTCCTATATAAAAAATAAAATTACTATTCACACAATAAAACTCATACTTATTTGATTACTATTTTTTAGATAATGATAATGTACAATTATACATATATTTCATTTAATATTTTTTTAAAAAATAAACACAGCATATCTTATCAAGTTAATTCAAATTACGCAGACATCTCAACTGAACCTCTACATCAGTTATTATGAGTATGAATAGTGCCTGAAATTGTTGTTAATATGAACCTTAAATTTAATTGGCACAGCTTATAATATCAAGTCAATTCAAATTACACAATACTTCAACTGACCCTTAGTGTCGGTCATTATCGTCACAAACGACATGTATCCAGGTGTTCACTGATGAACGGAGGAAGCGATTATGTTATGATAAATTTATAGAATTAGTAAAGGTTGAATTTTAGTAAAGATTGAGAAATCCTTGCGTGTATCAGCTAGCTTTAATTTGTTTTTCTCATTTATCTCATTTACTTTTTTCAAATAGTGTAGGATAATTGTGGGGTTGCTAGGATAACATATTTTACCTTTTATAGAACTGATGAACTGAAGAAATTTTGTATTTTAAAATTAGTGCACTTATACTTGCATAATTATTTATTTCTATATGTTTTAATATTAATTTTTAATAAAGGTAAAATAATAATTGTGATAATTTTAGAACGCTAACTGTGAAATGATAAATTTTTCGTGCTTCTAATTTATTTTGACGATCAGAAATTTCTAGAGCAAATGCATCGACGTCAATTTGAAAACTGAATAACTGAATTTAAAAAAAAAAAACCTAACGGAGGAAAAAGGTTTCATGGTCGAGCATACAGTTAGCCATCACCATCCCTTAATTGCAACATGTAATAAATTGTGATGGGGTTGGTACGTAGAGCGTCCGGTTAGCTGTATCCAACCATCGATCCATTAATTAGGGCTAGGATAGTAAATAAGTAAAATTGAGCTAAATTATTTGATAAGTCCTTAAATGAGTTATTTAAATGTTTTTTAAATTTAATTTAGTTTATTTTTTATTCTTAAATATTATCAAATTATTGATTTAAAATTGTTTAATTGTCTGACTTGATTAGTTATAAAACTGGATAATTTAAACTCGTTTATTTATTTATTTTTATTATGTTGAAAAAAAATTATTGATAAACACGTTCACGAATATCATTAACACTATTTATAAATATTATTCATAAATATTAATCAATTAAATATATTTTTTTAAATTTTTTCGTTCAGTTTAATGAATCGTTTAAATTTATTTATTCAATTATCTAATTATTAAATGAATATAAATAAATTCGTAATATCTCCTCAGAACAGTCTAATGGTTAGCACATGAGGTATTACCATCATGAGGTCTGAGTTCAAATCTAAGTAAATTCGAGGTAAATGTCTCCCTTATGTGCTAGTCACTATTTTAAAGGCTAGTAACCGCCCATAATTTACCTTCTCTGTATTGGTCCTGGTACTAGGGCTTTAAATGAACCAAGCATTTGTGAACAAGCTTGGTGTTTGGCTTAGTAATAGCTTATTTATGTTCGTTCAATATATATAAGATTAATTAATTATATGTGTTCAGCTTGTTAACGTTCGTTCACGAACCATATTCATTAATAATTTTTTTTAATATGTTAAATAAATAATAAAATAAATTAAATAAATTTAAATTATTAATGTCAATAAACCAATCAAATAACTAAAGTTTCAAATAATCAAACAAGCTTGAATTGAGAGCTCAATAATATTTAAACGAATCAAGCTTGAACCAAACTCAAGCTAAGCTCGAACCAAGCTCAAGCCAACCTTGAAATGAGGCTCGACAACATCTAAATGAACCAAGCTCAAGCTTCAAACAAGCTCAAGCTTATAAAAAATAAATCAAACCAAACTTGAACACTCATTTCAAAAGTTTGGTTCATTTTAAGCTTGCCTCGACTCGGCTCGGTTATCTTATCAAATAAGCTTGAACATCTCAAAGCTCAACTCGGCTCGGCTTATTTACAATCCTATCTGAGACGAATTGATAGGAATACTGGGACGAGTGTAATCGTCTTTTGCTACTATAAATAAATTCGTAACTAGTGAACTTTTTAACTGATATTCGTTCAATACCCTTTCCAACTGTATCCTTAATTGGACCAGGTGTTGGTACATCTCACTTTCTTCGTTCCTCTGTGGATCGGCCTCATAATCTTCGGCGATGATCTCTCGCAGCCGCCAGACACTGTAGAAGAAATCACGTAACCTCATCTTCTTTCCTATAAGATTAGCGATCGCGGTGATTGCTCAACTACCAAACATGGCTCCCTCCATTGCTTCATGCTTCCTAATATCCTTCTTCCTCAGCGTAGCTCTGCTTGGGCATGCTGACGACAGGCTCCTCCGAGGCCAATCCCTCTCCGGAGATCAATCCATGGTCTCCGAAGGCGGGAAGTTTGAGTTGGGCTTCTTCTCTCCGGGACACTCCGGGAACTACTACGTCGGAATCTGGTACAAGGTCCCCAAACAGCAAGTGGTTTGGGTGGCCAACAGAGACGCCCCTGTTTCCGATCGTTCATCCTCGCAATTCAAACTCGATGGCCATGGCAGCCTTGTCCTCCTCGCTGGCCTAGACCGCCTGGTTTGGTCATCCAATTCGTCGAGCACCTTTCCTTCAGCCTCCGCCGTCGCCGTCCTCCTCGACGATGGCAACCTCGTTCTGCAGGAAGATAATCGCACTTCCGGTGAATTATTGTGGCAGAGCTTCGATCACCCCACCGACACTTATCTCCCCCGAGCTAAGCTCGGGTACAACAAGTTAACCGGCGCCAACCGGTTCCTTACGTCGTGGAAGAACCTGGAGGACCCTTCGCCGGGGAAGTTCACCTTCGAGATCGACCCGAACGGTGTCACGCAGTTCTACCTGGTGAAGGAGAGGCGGGAGAGGTACTGGACCACCGGCGTTTGGAACGGAGAGATCTTTAGTGCCGTGCCGGAGATGAGATCGGGCTACTTCGTCAACTTCACCAACGTGTCGAACAGGGACGTCAACGAGTTCTCCTACTACGTCTTCGAGCCCAACGCCATCCACAACTTCATGCTGGATTCCTCCGGCGAGATGGTTCGCCGAAAATGGGACAACGGAACCGGCGAGTGGCTGCGGTTCGCAATGCTGCCGAGGGATCCTTGCGACGTGGAGGGGAGGTGCGGGGCTTTCGGCAGCTGCAACAATTACAGCTCTTCCTTCTGCCAGTGCTTGCAGGGGTTCCAGCCGCGGTCTTCCGAGGACTGGAATTTGGGAGATCAAACCGAGGGATGCATCAGAAACGTTCCTCTTCGGTGCGGAGAAGATGATGGATTCGTCGTCGTATCGAACACGCTGTTGCCGGTGAATTCCACGAGCTTGTCGTCTGCCAGCAGCAGTGAAAATTGTCGAACTGCTTGCTTGACGAATTGCTCCTGTACTGCTTACGCTTATGCTTCACGGTGTTTGGTGTGGCACGACGATCTCTTCGATCTCAAATCGTTGTCTTCCAGCTCTAGCGTCGAAGGCTATACCGTTAACGTTCGAGTCGATGCTTCAGAATTGGTGAACCGTGATCGTAAGAGTGGCAGAAAGTGGAGGACAATCGTTCTCATCACGATGGCGGGCGGTGCTGTCATCGTCATTCTTGTCGTTTTGGGGAAGAACTGGAGTCGCCGGAGAAGGAAGAGTGAAGCTTTGGAAGTAGTGGAAGGCCCTCTGGTTTCGTTTGATTACAAGTTTCTGAAACGAGCGACCAAGGACTTCTCGGTTAAGCTCGGGCGGGGAAGCTTCGGAGCGGTGTTTAAAGGCGAGCTGCCGGACTCCGGCGAACTGATCGCCGTCAAGCGGCTGGAGAGCGTTCGGCAAGGCGAGAAGCAGTTCCGGATGGAGGTCACCACCATCGGGCTGATCTACCACGTCAACCTCATCCGCCTCCGCGGCTTCTGCTGCCACGGCGATCACAGGCTGCTCGTCTACGACTACATGGTGGGCGGTTCGCTGGATTCGTTTCTGTTCAATCCCGACGCTTCCCGAGTCCTGCGCTGGAAGAGGCGGCGCATGATCGCGGTGGGGATCGCCCGTGGCCTGGCTTATCTCCACGAGAACTGCAGGGAATGCATCATGCACTGCGACATCAAGCCGGAGAACATCCTTCTCGACGCCGACATGACCCCCAAGATCGCGGACTTCGGCATGGCCAAGCTCCTCGGCCACGAGTTCAGCCGGGTGCTCACCACCGTGAGAGGGACCTTCGGCTACCTCGCCCCCGAGTGGATCACCGGCTCGGCCATCACGCCCAAAGCCGACGTCTACAGCTTCGGAATGGTGCTCTTCGAGATCATTTCCGGCCGGCGAAACAGGGACCGATGCGAAATGTGGAACCATCTCTACTTCCCTCTCTTCGCTGCGATCAAGTTGCACGAAGGAGCCGGCGGCGGTTGCTTGGCGGACTCTAAGTTGAAGGGAGAAGCGGACGAAGATGAGATCGCGAGAGTTTGTAGGGTCGCCTTATGGTGCATACAGGATGCGGAGAGCAGCAGGCCGACCATGGGAGAAGTTGTGAGGCAGCTCGAAGGAGTCTTGGACGTTGATTTGCCACCAATTCCAAGTCTGCTCAAAAACATGAATGTGTGCGATGAAACAGACGAAGAGGACATGCCCTCCAGCGTCTGGTGATGAAACATGAGCAGTGTGGTAAATTTAGATTCTTCTTCTTCATTTCTATGACAAACATTGAATGTGCCAGGGGAAAAAAACAAAAGGCTGTATGACCAGCAAAAGTAGCCATGCGCCTCAAGCAGAAGCACCCTCGTTGCTATCACCTTGAGCTGCTGCTCTCTTCTTGGCAAAGTACTCCTCTGCGCGTGCTAGATTTTTGGCTACTGATGGTTTTACCCACTTCTTCCGACCTGGTAACACAATAAGAGTGCAACCAGCAGCTTCAAGCTTTTCTTTGGCAGCGGCCGAGAAGGCCTGTGCCTTGATGTTCACCTTAACTGACAAATCCCCATCTGCCAGAACCTATAGCGAAGCAGACAATCGTAAATAACAAGCTTACGACACACGGTATGCTGAGAAACCAAGAATTGGGAAAAGTTTACTTTAAGGGTTCCAGATCAGGCGAAATAGATCTGCCCCAGCTTAGAAATTGGGCAAGGATCAAAGAACAAAGGGAACAAAAAATTTAAACATGGACATATTGGAACTTCAATGATTGTACGTGGAATGACATTAGAAACAAACAAAAACAATGTGCTTGCTAGCAGAACTTGTAGAATCCAAGAAGTAGGTTAAAGACCATTGAATATAGATCATTGTTGGTCAATTAGCAAATTATGTAGAAAGGTAACAAATAGCAGTTGGTGCTTATTTCCTCAAAATCATGATGAGACACTTTTAAGATGGTATAAACATACACTTAGACGATGAATAAATGCTTTAGTTACTGAATGTGAAATTATAACAAGTGTATATATCAAACGAGGAAAATGAAAACAAAAAAAAATCATTAGCAACAATAAAATAAGATAAAATTTATTTAAATATAAATGATGATATAGTAGGGAATAGAACCTAATGCGTAGAAGGATACTTATAGTGGGATAAAGCTTGATTATTGTAACTATACCGACTAGATTAGACCCATGCATCTATCTCGAACTAAGACCAGTGTAGATCATTCAAAGCACCAAATCGCCAAAATTTACATGACCTTCAACTTTATTCTAAAGTAGAATGTAAGGTAATTGAGGATTAAATCCAGAATTTATGGAATCTTATTTATTAAATTCTTTATAGATTCAGAACATGGAGGGTAGCATGAAAAAACCTAATATTCTACAGAAGATACCTTTTTTTAGTGAAGATATAGTTTGCAAGGGAATATCATAAAACATAAAGAAGCATGGGAAGCAAGCAATCTCAATACCTTTAATGGCAATCGCCTTTCCCTGCCTGATGGGTTAATCAAGCCCTTTGCTTTCAAGGATTCCAACGAAACTTCATCACCTTCATTAAATCCAGCATCTTCAATGTCTTTTAAGTTGACTGGCACAAACTTTGGTAAACCAGCATGCATGCCTACATAGATTAGTAACAAATGTCATTCATAAAGCTAATCCATCAAGAACTTCAAAAGGAAAAAGGTTAGCCAAATAATCGAGGGGTTTATTAGGTCAACATCTAAGGTAACCATGTGTTCCAAAAGAGTTTACTACAAATTAACATAGTTTATATATTCTTGGTCTAACATCTATATCAGCAAAGTAGAAATAAGCTTGAACTTGGCACCCAATTGCAGTTGGAACACAAGACAAAGATGAAATGGCTTAAGTTGATTAGCCGCATATGGTCGATTACAATGAAATCAAACAAAACACACACTCACACAAGCAATATATAATTCAAACTAATGAAACAGTGTTAGTGCAGAAGGGAAAACCACTGGTTTAGATTGCTTAAAAGTACCCTACTTTTGTGCACAAAACTTGACAAATGGCTAAGAAAAAGAACCAAATGATTTAGCCTATAGCATAGGGCAAAGACTCTAACTAATGGATCAGCACACGGAATTTGCATGGTGCAGAATGGTGAGTGATGGGAATCGAAAAGAATAAACTTAGCACGAAACAAAATGCTTAAATGAGCTATATTTAGCACAAATGCAAAAGAAGACGCAGGACGACAAGTTGCAAATCACATTTGCAAACCTACAGCGCTCAAGTGGGTGGAATATGGTCAAATGCTTGAAGGGCACACCAAAATATGCCTGTTATTTGTCGTAGTTAGGGCTCCGATTTCAAACACTATTTTCCTTCTCTAGTAAAGGAAGTTGATATGTTGTCGTCCAACTAAAAGAACAAATCATCGTCCACAAGTCAATAGCAAAGAACTCTCAAGCAATCTCTTACACCCTGTTTGGTATAGAATTCAATTGTTTGGTCTAATTCTTAGCGGAATTAGAATTCAATTTCATTGTTTGATATAAAATTTTGATATGGAATCGCTCAAGAATTTAATTCTAATTCTATGAAATAGTGTAAAAGTAAATTAGATCAAAACCCATCTGATTTAGATAGAAAATTCTTAGTAGAACTATAATTACTTAAATGCCCCTTTTAAAAATCTTTTTTTTATTAAATAGTTAGTTATGAGGATAAAATGGTAAATATATAAAAATGAAATTCAATTCAATTCGATTATTCACTAATCCATTTCAAACATATGAATAATAAAATTCAATTCAATTCCTTCACTGGTTTCTAAACAGGGTTATACTAAAATTAAGGGTTAGTATGAAATAGCAATTCCATTCCAATTATTCTGTACCTCCAGCCATACCATAAGCTTAGGAATGCGCCGGTAGAGTGGCATTTACCCTCCTTCGAAACCCTTACGGACGCCTGGCCCCGACCGCGGCTTCTGGCCCCGCATACCGAACCCGCAACTGTTACCCTGCCCTGCGGCTATACCCATGCCCTTCCTCTTGTTTCTCTTCCTTGATCCTGGTTGAGGACCCAGGTTATCAAGCCGGAATCGGTTTGCGGTCCCGGAAGCCGAAGGAGCGGAAGCGGCGGCGATCACTGCAATTGGATGCCCCCACTTCGAAGAACAAGGCAAGACTTTGACGATGAAATCGGACAGGATACCGAAGGAAGTAGAGCCTTTATGCTTCCCTGCAATAAAAGAAGGCAAAAATGGAGACAAATTGAGAGAAGCAACTATGTGACGCTAAATCTAGAGAGAGAGAGAGAGAGAGAGAGAGAGCCTTGAAAGGGAAAGATGGAAGGCGGAGGAGAGGAGTCGTGGCGGAGAGGGATAGGAGGGAAGCCATTGACGACTGGAGTAGTGGAATGAACGAGGAGGCGGCCCAAGAAAGAAGAAGCGAGTGAATAAAAAGAGATGGTTATTCTTTGTGAAATGACAACTGGTCTCTCTTAAGTCTTGATTAACTGTTTGGTCACTGTTATTAAACCAGTATTTTTTTAAAATAATGAAATATTTCATGTTCATCTTAAACTTTCTTTCAATGATGGCCATTGCTTACAAATTATATAATGCAATAATGTAAGAATAATGCATTTGCATATATACTTTTGAAATTTTCTTCTAATCTGTTTGTAGTTTTATTGTTGCTACTTTTCTTTTGATAGCTAGCTCTGTGTTTATCTGTTTTTCTAGGTAATTTTGAGACTGAAAGTTGAGTTTTTATCTGCCTATGTGGCATATTATTTTGTGGCAGATTTTGATCTAGAAAAGGAAAGAAGTGGGCTTGATGAACAAGGGCAAAAGATTGCTGAAAACCAGGAAGTTAGTCAGAAGAATAGACGGAAGCTTTCTGAGAGTACTTGTGGTATGCTATATATCAAACCAATTATTTGTATTTACTTGATCATCGTAATATATTCCTGCCTTATGTGTAATGCTGCAGCTGCAAGCATTGCGGCAGAGAATGTTATGCATGCTCTTAGCATCTGGTCGGTCTAGCATAGTGGTTAGTAAGACAAGCTTTTGCTATGAAAA
>JBBMJZ010413111.1:8088341-8099572 GCA_037833815.1 Zingiber zerumbet
TGAACTTCAGCCAACTATCAGGTCCTACTGATCCAGCTAGACTTCCTGCCAGATATCATGTCACTCCTTGACCTATCTAGACTTCATGCAGTTATCAAGTCCTCAGACCTAACTGGCTTCAGCATGGTATCAGGTCTTCTAGACCAGTTAATTCCTATACACTTGGTAACAAAGTTAGACAACACTACATCCAATTTTAATCCATTTGTTATTCATCAAAATTTAAGTTTAATCATTGGTACTAATTGCACTAGCAATCTCCCCCTTTGTGATGCAATAACAACCTAAGTTAAAATTAGAAAAATTATAAGAGTAAAAATAATGCTAGCATGTATGAAAAAATAATTTCAATTATTATTTTATTCTCTTAACATTATTTTTGGGTTATGATTTTTCTTTTATTAACTCCTACTCTCTCCCTTTAGCATTCATCAAAAATAAACATGCAAACAAGTAATACCAAAAGTATAAGACAAGTAAATAAATCAAGTAAGCTTGTAAAAATAATAAAGGTTTTCAAGTATATTTTAGGGGGAGTCTCAGATTTTAATACTTAACCTAATATGTCAAAATATTAAAGTATTATTCAAAGTATTTTTCAAAAACACTTTCTAAGTGAAAATTGTGTTTATTTTTAAAAGTGTGTTCCTAAAGATTTGCAAAGCAAATAATTGTTCAAGTTATGTTTGAAACATTTTTTCAAAAATTTTAAGGTAATCTTTCAAAAATATGAAAAAAAAATTGCAAGTATGTTTCAAGGAATATTTTAAGTATCAATTTTACAAGGAGTTTTTCAAAATAATCTTTGAAACAATTTCAAAGTTATTATTAAAGTAATTTCTAAAGCAATTTTCAAAGTATTTTCTAAAATATTTCTCAAACATAAAAATTTTCAAATATTTTTCAAACATAAAAAATTTACAAGTATTTTTTAAAATAGTTTAGAAAGTGATTTTGATAAAATTTATCAAATTAATTTCAAAGCAACTTTCAAAGTGTTTTTCAAACTAATTTCCAATCTATTTAAAGTAGTTTTCAAAGTATTTTTTAAAATAAATTTTAAAATATTTTTTAAAATATTTTTTCAAACAAAAAGATTGCAAGTATTTTTTAAAAGTTTTTTTAATTTTTCAAAAATAGATCCTCCTCCTTAACCTGATATTACTCGAAAAATATTCATCTCATAATTCGTCCTTAAATGTCTAATCTTTAGTTGCTAACTAACTATCAGAAGATAGTAGTGTTTACTATGTTAGTCAAGTTAAGTATTTTTATCAGCTAGTTATTCACTAAGAAGCACTGTTTAGCTTGATCAATATATTTTGGTATTTTTTGCCCAGACTCATATTGATGCACTGAAATAAGCATCTGAAGTTCAAGTAAAATTCTAAGCATCTCACATCATTTTAGGTTTTTGAATACACAAGCAAGGTAATCTTAATGTGCTTGTGAGATGTTAGCTGCCTAAAAACTATAGGTACATGTTGACTAAAGGAATACCTAGTCTAAGTCCATAATAATTTTTTAAAACACAAGGAAAAATGGAATTTTTAGAAAATATCATTAAGGAAGCAATCTAGAATTTGAAAATCATAAAAACATATCCTCCCCATTAGTTGACACTCCCACTTAAGTTGGCACTCCCCCTTAATCTAACACTTTTGGTTACCCTTGTTAGTTACAAGGAGCTTTATCTGAGTGTCTAAAGGACTTAGTGTTAAGAATACTGATTTTTAGAAAATATATTATTTTTAAAAACTAGTATTTCCTATTCTCTCATTCTAATTATTAATTAAGTTTGATTAAAATAAAATCATTTGAGTTAATTATTAATTAATTATTCTTTAAAAATTAATCTCAGATTAAGTTAATTAAATTAATATTAAATTTTAAGCTAACTGAAACAATTAGTTACTAATATTTAATTAAGTAAGTTAAGAATAAGTTAAGTTTGAAATAAGTTAATTAAGTTTAAATTCTTAAGTTAAAATTAATTGCATTTAATTTGGATTAACAAATAAGTTTATTTTAGGATTAATAGATTACTTAAAGCTAAGTTGGATTGATTATTATCAATATTAATTAACTATTATTTACTTAACTCAATTCAATAATTTAGTACTTATTTGATTAATTAAATTAGAGTTAATTAACTTAAATTTTGGATTAACTTAAATTTGGATTAATTTTAATTTACTTCATTTTAAGTCTTAATTGAAGTTTCGTTAATTTAGGATTTAATTAAAGTTTTTAAAATGATTTTTTAAAAAAATTTAAAATAGTTTTAAAAATAATTTTTTAAAAAGGGGGTTTAAAATAATTTTTAAAAGGATTTTTTTATATATTTTTTTAAAAAATATTTTTAAATTTTATTTTTAAATTTAAATTTATTTTAATTTTTAATTTTAATTTTTAATTTAATTTTAGTATTATTTTTAATTTAATTTACTTTTAATTAATTTTAATTTATTTTTGATTTAATTTAATTTAATTTTAAATTTTAGTTTTAATTTAATTTGGTTTACCTTAATCATCTCTCATGCTTTAGTTGTTCAACCAAGGTATCCTATAGTTTTGTGAGATAAAAGTTTTGAAGATAATTTAACTTTGTGTTAGATCAGGTTTAACTGTTAGTTAATTACATATACATTTTAGAAATTAACTTTAAGGCAATGCCGAGACACAGGGGACTTCTTGGATATCGGAGCAACGATCATTTTTTAAGACAAATTCTTTTAATGAAATTATATATTTAATCAACTTACTGAGAAACCCTGGTCTAACTAGTTTAAGATGTAGTAAGGTAGCTTCGATTAGTTCGACTTAGCTAAGTTGACCAGGAAGGGTACGTCTTACCTCACTTGACTCCCTATACCAAGCTTCCCTAATGTACAATCACCCCCCCCCCCACAAAACACCCTGGCATTAGATTGGACATGAGTCAAATTATCTTTTTAGTCTAATCCTAATTATCCATCCGGATAGACTATATTTTGGAGGTGCTAACTAATTTAGTGTCTCCCCTTGAATCATTGAACTTATATTTATGTTTATATTGATTTATTTTGTAGTTAAAATTATACTTGATTGTAGCTTTGTTTGTGGGATTTAAGTTTTTGATTTGATTTGGACTTGCAGCTCAAGTTTGATTAATTGTATGTTTTGATTTTTTAAATTTATTAAAGGAATTATCATATTTTGTTTTTATATAATGAATTTAATTTTTAGGTACATAAAATTTATTTAATCTGATTTACTTAGTTAGACAAGCTTTCAGAACTTAATGTAGCTTTATTTATTTTCAAATTTAATTAATTTTTTATTCTTGCATGCAATTATTCTAAAAAACCTTGCATTTAAATTAATTTGTACCTCATTAGAACCTTCAGAAACGAGTACGAACTTGTGAGTTGATTCATATTTGGCCTTGTTTTCTTGATCGGAATCTCTTTCCTTCTCAGGACCGATTGCCATGAGTGTAAGGTAGTTCGATTGCTTCAGTTCTTCAGCGTCTGATTTTTCAGAGGAGGATTCGTCCCAAGTTGCTTTGAAGGTCTTCTTCTTCTTGGACTTCTCTGGCTTATCTTCCTTGATATTTAGGCATTTGTGCTTGTAGTGCCTCTTGTTGTTACACCCAAAGCCGGTGTTGCTTGATTTGTTAGTGTTTGGCTTGATCATCTTCTAAATGTCCTTCTTGCTAAAGTCCTTCCTAGTGAGCATCTTCCTCACCATGTTCACAAGTTGCTCTTCTTCATCTAAGTCAAAGTCAGACTCAAATTTTGGCTCAATCTTAGTCTTGGTCTTGGCCCGCTTTGTGGAACCTGCAAAGAAAGTTATACCATACTCAACTTGCTTGGTGTTAGTTTATTCATATAATTCTAGTTCATAAAATAATTCATCTAACTTTAATTTAGAAAGATTCTTTGAAACTTTATAAGCCTCTACTATAGATGCCCACAATGTATTTCGAAGAAAGAAGTTAAGAGCATACCTTATCACATCACAGTTCTCGATTTGATGTCTGATCTGGTAAAGACCGTTGAGGATGTTCTTTATTCTAGCATGGAGTTGACTTACAATCTCATCATCCTGCATTTTAATGTTAAATAAACTATTCAAAAGTAAGTCTCTCTTGGTTACCTTTGAATTGGTGGCACCTTCATGTAATTCGACCAGTTTATCTCACAATTCATTCATGATGTCGAATGGTCCAACCCAGTTTAGCTCATTCTTTGTCAGTCCACATTGAATGGTGTTCAAGGTCTTATTGTCAGTCTGTGCCTTCTTCATCTCTGTGTTGCTGGGAGAATGATTACGTTGTTGCTGTCCTTAAGAGCCTTATATCTTTGTCGAATGCAGAACCATTTCTCAATGTCAGTTTTTAGATAGACCTTCATCCTCTTCTTCTAGTAGGAGAAATTGTCTCCATTAAATAGCGGTAGATGCATAGTGTTGTAACCCTCACTTTATGCCATTAAGAAGATCCTTGCACATAACAGAAATAACAAGAAAAATCACAAGACTAGGTCTTGGATTAGTAGTGCGGAAGGAGAAAGAAAAATTAAAATTCAAGTGGTGTTGTACCAATTTTGAGAAAAAATAATACTATACATATATCTTTATTTTAAAAAAGAAACTCATGCTCGATTGATGGTTGCACCAATTTAGAGTGGTTTTACTCTAATACCACTTGTAGAACCGATGCATATGAGAATAAGGGGTGAATCACGTGATTTAAAAACTTTCTCTTTTTTCAGTTTGTAAAACAAAGTGTGTAACGGAAGGATAAATAAAAAGCAAAAGGAAATACGAACACAAGCGGTTACTTAGTTTGGAACCTTCATCGACTCTTACTCAAAAAACTCACGATCCCTCAAACTGTATCGACAGGCAATCTACTAAAAACCTCTTCTGAAACCACTAGAAGAGAGAATTGAGTACCAAAACAAAAAAGCAAGGATAATGTAACAAACCTACAATTCCTTCTGTAGATGTAATAAGTATGCACAAAAAAAAAAAAAAATCATTACCAACAAGAATGGAAGTTCGGATGCGCTCGTATGTTGGTGTCAGTCTTTAGTAGCAGTCGGGCATAATAGAACATAAGTGTAGTTGCAGCGTGAAGATGAAGTAGCAGAATGATTGTTTAAGCTCGTATCGAAGTTGTGTCTTCTGAGCTTCGAGCACCCCTCCCCCTTTAAAGTCAACTCGAACTTGATTCAATCCACTAATTTCGAGATCACTTTTTGAGACTTGACTTTTATCGATCAACTGATCCTCGTCGTTCAATCGACCAAACCTCCGGTGGCTTATCTAGTCTGAACTGCTCGCTAGTTATCCATCGTTTGGTCGACCTAACCTCACCGTTAAGTTGATTGATCCCTTCGTCAAAATTTAATCCTAAGATAAATTCTACGGTTCGATCGACTAATCCCCGATATTCGGTCGACCGATCAAATTAATTTTCTAACTTGCAAAATATTAGTCTTCCTGCAACACGAAGTTAGAAAAACATTACAAAAGCATGAGTGTAGTATGACTTAGACCCTAAGTTGGAGTTGGGCTAGATCAATGCTTAAGTCCTAAAGGAACTCGTCCTCACTAGATCACTCTCCTTTAGTGACTTACCTCATTTACCGATTGTAGTCACTTGACTTGCCTTTTGACCCACCAGGTCTTCCTACCAATTGTTAGGTCTGCAAACCCAATTGGACTTCAACTAGCTGTCAGGTCCCGCAGACCGAGCTGGACTTTCTGCTAGATATCACTTCACTCCTTGATCTATCTGGACTTTGTGCTAGTTATCAGATCCTCAGACCTAACTGGGCTTTAGCATGGTGTCAGGTCTCTAGACCCATCAATTCCTGTACACTTGGTAACAAGGTTAATCTATTTGTCATTCATCAAAATCTAAGTTTGACCATTGATGTTAACTGCACCAACACTTACCACCAAACAGGAACCCATAGCACTTAGGATTGTTATAGGTACAATCAGGGGATGCATCGAACGACCAACCAAGAGTTTCGACGGCAATCGCCATCTCCAAATAACTGGTATTATCAATGGCCAAACGTACCACCTAGAAGAGTCTCCCGACATGCTGATCATCCTCAGTCGATGCCCCAACAACAATAAAATAGGGCCCCAGCCCTTGCCTAAGTCCAGTCTGAGAGTTCCTAACTTGTTAAGAAGAAAACCGTGGCAATGTTGCTCGGAGAGACATAGTTATGATAGCAAGCGACCTGACCGATGAAGATTCTAACCAAGCCAGAAAGTCACATGCGCGCCAATTGGATATTCATGCAATTGGGTGTAGCTGAGAGGGGGTACACGGGCTAGAGATCAGTTTAGGCTCTAAAGACTTAGAAGGGTGGAAGTACCCTATGATGATGCCTTGATCATCAAATTATTATATCAAATTGTTTATACAGGAAGTTCCGTTAATGTTATCTTCAAGAAGGTGTTCGAGCAGCTACAAATAGTAAAGAGCAAAGTTCAACCGACTCCCTTGTATAGATTCATTGGCAACGAAGTGTAGCCGATCGGACAAATCAGATTGGCTATCTCTTTTGGGAAGGGGCCCTTGACGAGGACTCGACGGTTAGCTTTTATAGTAGTGGATGCGCCCTCAGCCTATAATGTGATTTTAGGCTGACCAGTGCTGAACAAGTTCCAAGCGGTCATCTTAACATTCTGTCAAAAGATCAAATTCCCGATGGATGAAGTAAGAGGAGATTAGTTGGTGGAGTACAAGTGCTATGTGGACATTGTCAAGACCGAAGCTCGCGTATCTCTTAAGATCTAGCAAATGAAGGTTAATGCAATATATGAAGCTCCCCTGATGTTAATTTATGAAGATAAATAAAAAGTGTAGATCCATCAAGGCCAACCGGAGACCACCACTCAAATAGCGGCCGACCTGCCCAGGTCAAGGTAGAACTAATCGCGTGTTTAGTGTGCAACAATGATGTATTCGCTTAGACGCTCTAGGAGACTACTTGCATATCTCCAAACATTATGAAACATGTGCTTCATATCCTCCCGAATGCTTGGCTAGTTAATCAAAAGAAGAGATATTTCAGAGCTGAGTAAAACAAGATCATCTAAGCAAAGGTTGACAAGCTACTCAAGGCAGGATACATCCAGGAGTTACAATTCTCTAGCTGGTTGACCAACGTAATGCTAGTGTCCAAACCAAGGAACAAATAGAGTGTCTGTGTGGCTTTCTGAGACTTGAATAAAGCGTACCCAAAGGATTATTACCCCTTGTCGTGTATTAATCAAGTGGTGGACATGACCTCCCGCTGTGAGCTGATATACATGCTGGATGCATATCAAGGCTATCACCAAATTTCATTGGCCAAAGAGGACCAGAAGAAGGTTAGTCTCATCAGTACAGAAGGAACCTATTATTATAATGTTGTGTTATTCAGACTAAAAAATACAGACGCTACTTATCAATGACTTATAAACAAAATATTCCATGAGCATATCGGAAGAAACATGAAAGTGTATGTGAATGACATTCTGATCAAGTCCCTTCGAGTTATTGACCTATGTGCAGACATTGACAAGACATGACAAATATTGAGAGAGTATGGACTCAAACTCAACTCTGACATATGCTTGTTTGGAGCCAAGAGCCGGTGTTTCCTTGGCTATATAGTGATTGAGCGGCAGATCGAGGTCTACCCAAGCAAAGTGCAAGCTCTTCAAAAATGACTCCCTCATGTAGTTTAAACGAAGCATAGCGACTAAATGAGCAAATCATGACACTATCCTGGTTAATCTTGAGATCATCTAATCAGAGCCTAGCATTCTTCAAGATACTCCATTGAGCCACCAAGTTCCAATAGGATGCCAAATATGACAAAGTGCTAGAGGAGCTTAAGGATTACTTGTCCTCCTTGCCTGTACTCGCTAAGCCAATAGTTGGTGAGCCATTGTGGATGTACCTGTCTGCTATTGAAAGTGTTGTAGGGTCGGTTTTGGTGTGACAAAAAACCAATGAATAGCAACCATTGTACTTCTTAAGTCATTTATTGAAAGATCCTGAATATTGCCATACCGCTCTCAAAAAATTAGCATATGGGCTAGTCTTAGCCGTCCAGAGGTTATGCCCCTATTTCCTTTCACATCCTATTAAAGTATTAACTAACAACACCCTAGGCCAAGTGCTCATCAACCTAGAAGCTTCCGGAAGACTAATCAAATGAGACATGGATTTAAGCGAATACGATATACAATATCAACCTCAAGCGACAATCAAAGCTCAAGCCTTAGCTAATTTCATAACTGAGATACAAAGCCAGGAACGAAAAAAAACTTGAAGGATCTACGTGGATGGGTTCTCTACTCAGTAAGGCAGCGATATTGAAATTCTCATGATATCACCCCAGGAAGACAGAGTGCAACTATCCATGCTGCTGGATTATCGAGCTATTAGCAACGAGGCAGAGTATGGAGCATTTTGATAGTTGGATTGCAAGCTGTGAAACATGTGGGTGCCGCCCGAGTCCTAATCTACTCGAATTCCTAGTTGGAGGCTCAACAGTTGGCAGACAACTTTGAAATCAATAGTGAGTGGCTAAGTATGTATGCGGAGACCTTTGAGAAATTGAAAGCGGAATTTTAGGAAGTGACTTTATAGAATATCCCCTAAGTCGAAAACCAAAAGGCATACGAGTTAGCCCAAGTTAGTTGGCTCTTTAATCCCTTGGATGCTAGATAAACTTGTGGAGTAAACATTGTTGATAGCCCACATTGAGTGTCCAACCGAGGTGGAATTGTAAAGCGATTGGATGGCACCTTTAATTTTTTTCCTCTAGCAAGGAAGCTTACCAACAAACTTAGATCAAGCGTGTATGATTAAGAAAAGGTCCAATCGGTTCATATTGGTGGGAGATCACTTGTATAGGAGGGTTTTCTCTCGACCTTTGCTTAAATGTATCGACCCAAAGGACATGCAATACATTCTACAAAATGTCCAGCAACGCTCTTGTGGAGCCACGCAGGCAACCGACCGTTCGTTAGAAAGCTTCTGCTAGCCAAATATTTCTGGTCCACTTTGCAAGTCGACTCAGCCAAGTTGGTAGCTACTTGTTGTAGGTCCCGATGAGATTGACTAGAGAGGGGTGAATAACCTACAATATAAATTACAACTTTCTTTTTCTACTTAAAACTCGGGAGGTTGTTAATCCAAAGTAGTTGAAAAACTCCACTAGAAGATCTCTTTTGATGAAGGCAGAGTAGCCTCTTACAGAGGTAAAAGCACAAACAAAATGAAAACAAAATTATGAATTTGAGTACAAAATGTGTGTCATTATAAACTTCGAATACCAGAGCTCTATTTATAGTCCACTGGTGCAACTAGTCATTTACTGATGTGGCCCTTTCCGGGTGCCTGGACTTAGTCGCCTCAATCTATTCCACAACGACTCTTCGTCAATGACTTATCGGTTCCCAGGCGCTTGGACTTGGTCCGGTTGCTTGGACCTAGTCTAGGCATCTGAACTCAGTCTGGGCGCCTAGACCTGGTTCGAGCCCCTAAAGTCGACTGACGTGGACTCCAGTGCTGATCCTCTTCATCCAACAGTTCGCTCATGTGGCGGAACAGTCCAAGCGCATGGACCTGATCCGAGCACTTGGAATCTAGGCGCCTAGACCCAGTCAACTCAGAAGTTGACTTTGGGTGATTCTCCAGCCGTCCAGAGTTGAGCTCACCAGAACCCAACTCTAGCCTTCTCCTTGAGCAATCTTCCTCCTCAGCTTTTCGTCCCTCGAAAATGTTGCGCACATTTTTCTCATCCACCAATGTTCTATTCCACAGCTCCACGTCCCTTAAATGCACTTAGCCCGTCGATTCGCTTTCCATGCCATCCTTCTCGCTGTTGCATCTTCCACTCGACTTCTTGTGTTTCCAAGTCCCTGCACACTAAAACACAAGATATCAAAAACGCAGAGTCTAACTTAACTCGATTGATCATATCAAAACCAACCCAGGATACTTACAATCTCTGTTTTTTTTTTAATATGAATCAACCCAAGTTGAGTTAGAGTTAAAAAAATAATAAAATAATATTAATGTTTCAATTTAAAAAAATTAGGATCAATTAGTTTAAGGAATAAAATATTAAATTATATACGTCTTCTAACTTAATCCTTAATTTTCTCCCTTTTGATCCCATAAAAAAATGTTAGGAAACATATGTAAAAAGTTAGAAAAATATTGAGAATTTTTTCTAGAATTTTAAGGATTAATGCTTTTTACCGAAATTAATTTTTAAAAGTAATTATTTTTATTAGTTAATTATCTATTTGCACATGATAAAAATTATTAACAATCGAGTTAAGTTTCAAAAAATATTAAAAAATTTTGTCAATAACAAACATAGCATTTTAAGACATGATAAAAATTTCATGCACAGAATATTTTTATTTTAATCAAAATAAATTTTTTTGAATAGTAATAAATATTTTTGAAATTAAATATTTGAGAATAGTTTGCAAGTCCTAAAAATCTAGCTAATTTTTCTACACATTCAAAATCCAACGTTAATTTTTTGAAAAATTAGTTTTTTAAAAATTAATCTATGAAAAAATTTAAATTTAAATTTCTCATTTTTAATTAAAAATTTATTAAAAAAATTAATTACTTGTTGAAAATTTTTGAAAATTTTTAGATTAAAAGTTAATCTATTTGTGTATCACACAAAAAAATCAACGGAAAACATAAATAGCATATCTATGAAATAATTAATTTTTCTAATAAAGTTAAAATTAAATTAAATTAAAGTAATATTTAAGCATACAAGTAAAATTAATTTAATAGTTTAAAATAAATTTAGGAACCAAAATAAATTTCTACCTATTGGATTTATCAGAATTTTTTAGAATAAAACTTTTAGAAATTTTTATAATTTAACCCCTATATAGACCTGATCACGGTTCGAAACCGACGGTTCGACGGTTCGGAACCGCCGGTTCGACGGTTCCAGGTAGGTCGACCCTTAACCTTAACCGCCCAAGACGGTTACGGTTCACGGTTCGGAACCGCCGGTTCACGGTTCGGTTCACGGTTCGTCACGGTTCGCCACGGTTCAAGATTATTATGTTAAAAAAATTAAAAATTAAAAATTAAACATTAAAAAATAGAAATTAAAATTTATTAGACAAAAGGGCTTGCACTTATTTAAGTTGCCTACGTATCCCTTTAGGGGAATCAAAGC
>JBBMJZ010413111.1:8104976-8138752 GCA_037833815.1 Zingiber zerumbet
AATTTAATTTAATGAATTAGATTCATTATATTAAGTTGGCTTGAATCAAATGGTTAGATTAGATCAACCATGAGAGAGATTGAGTCAAGTTTGACTTGACTAGAGAGGAAGAGGAAGAGTCAAGTTTGACTTGACTCTTTGCCACATCATGAGTGAGGTGGCAAGATGTGGACCAATAGTGTTGCTCCACATCATCTTGCTTTGCCACCTCATGGAGGTTACAAGCCTCCATTGCATTTAATGTGGGTTGGCCACATTAAATGAGTGGAGGTTACTCATTTGCCACATCATTGTGAGGTGGCAAGATGTGGACCAATGGTAATGGTCCACATCTTCATGATGTGCCACATCATAGGAGTTACAAAACCACCTCTTAATGGCTTCACATTAATTGTGATTAATGTGGAATGGGAGTTACACTCCATGGAGTGGCCGGCCACACAAAAGTGGTGAATGAAATTTGATTTTCATTCAAGGCATTATTCCTTCTTCTTCTTCCTCAAGAGAGCTCTCTCCCTCTCCTCCTCTTGCCGTGACCACACAAGGTGCTAGCACACCTTTTGTGTGTTTTCTCCACCTACGTGTTCGTGTGGATACTTCTAGAGGAGTATCTATTTTGATACTCTAGAGATCCGGCAATTCCTTGGACGAGCGGGAACGCGAAAGGGCACGCTACGAAGGTATAAAGTTTCTCCTTTGTAGATCTACTGTAGATCGAAGGTTTTAAACTCGTACTCGTATTTTTCGAAAGTTTTTCCTTGCACGGATCCTTGGCATGGGAGATTCGGGGTTTTCGCGACGCGAAAAGCGGTTTTCGCGGCCTGAAGAACCCAACAAATAGCTCGTGCTCGCGTTGATGATGATCCTTTATAGCGGAATACTCAAAGCAAACTTTTCCAATGCTAAAGCCAAAGATTTACTTAATATTCACCTCAAACGTGGTGGCTAATCCAAGAATCTGGTCATCACTCACACATCCACTATCAAAAACACTCCTTCTCAGAAACAATCCAAAGGTGGAGAAGGCTCTTACAAACTCACACACAGAAATACAAGAAGAACTAAAAGAAACTAATACAATATGAAATCGTACAAGATTTACAACAAATGAAACCCTAGCTTCTTACTTCTTCCTTGTAGACACCTTTTGATCAACTTGGAAGTGTAGCAACACTTCTCTCTAAGTCTTCAAAAATCTGGTGTGAAGTCGTGTGCTCGGTGAAGAGAGTGGAAGAGAAGAGCTGTAATGAAACAGTGCACGTGAACGCCTTTTCTACCTATACATTGGTTAATTTTTCAAGCATAAGCGAGTACTCTAATCGATTAAGCCTTCCTAATCGATTAGGAAGTCTTCTATTCACGTGAGAATAGCTCGTAAGCGATTAAGCTTCCCTGCTTAATCGCTTACCAAACTCTATACATTCGCAAAATCCAGGCATAATCGATTGTTGTAATCGAGTAATCATTCGTAATCAATTGACCTAATCGATTATGAACCTCTTTATGCATTTCGCGAAAACTGTTTAATTGATTACCTTAATTGATTAAGCTTCGGTAATCGACTAACATAGTCGATTACCAAACCCTAACTTCCAAACCAAAGTCTAGGGTTCCTTTACCTAACATCTGGTCAACCATGTCGTGTTGTGATTTTTCATTACCTAGAATCTGGTTAACCTTGACCTGTTGGGATTTCTTTACCAAGTGTTCGGTCAATCCTTTGACCTACTTGGACTTTTCTCCTTGTGCCAAGTATTCAGTCAATCTTTTAACCTACTTGGATTTCTAATCACCAAGTGTCTGGTTAACCTTGACTCACCTGGATTTCCACTTGCATGTCTAGCTTCACTCACCAGGACTTTATCACTATCTAGCTTCACTCACTAGAACTTTCACTTGGCTTCACTCACCAGGATTTTTCTTCTACATAGCTTCACTCACTAAGGCTTTTCACCTGACTTCACTCACCAGGATTTTTCTTTTGCCTAACTTCACTTACTAGAGCTTTTCACCTGGCTTCACTCACCAAGATTTTTCTGCTGCCTAGCTTCACTCACTAGGGCTTTTCACCTGGCTTCACTCACCAGGACTCCACACTAAATGTACAGTCAACACTAACTCACTTGGATTTTCTTCTTCTACCAGCCTTCCAGTTGGACTTGCCCTTGCCTAACTTCCAGTTAGGACTTTCCCAATCAAGTATCCGGCCAACCTTGACCTACTTGACTCTAATTCTCATTAAACTGGTCAAACCTTGACCAGAGGGGGAATTGCACCAATAATTTCCCCACACAGATAATTGCACTTACAATCTCCATACATTGTCAAACATCAAGATTCAAGCTTAGTCAAACTGATCAACCTTGACCTAGTCAAATTGCATCAACATGTGTGACCCATAAATAATGAGTGTTAATGTTAAAAGGAATGTGGGTGAAAGAGATGTGTTGTTATAATGAGTATGTGGCAATGAACCTCATGCTTTTTGATAAGGTGGTGGGTGTTATAATGGGAGTGGGTTGTGGATGCTTTTAATGAGTAATATGCATATTATAGTAATTATGAACCATAACTACTGCAATCATATCAAGAACAAGAGTATTTTTAAAAATAAAAATGGAACGTCAAAATGAGATGTTATTTTGAAAAACATCCTCTGAACGATTCCAATAATTTTCAACCCAAGCGAGGAAGCATGCTCGAGGAGAAAGACCGGACCGGAGTTGGGTTCGAATGAGCTCAATTCCGGATGGCCAGAGCATCACCCAAGTGAGCACAAGGAAAAGAAGAATGGTTAATATGACAATTGACCATTCAGATGAACAGTACTCGAGGCGCCTCCAATGGCTTTGGAGGCCCCTCAAGCTTCGACAATGAAGTTTCCATATTCAGGACCAAAGGCGCCTCCATTGTGCCTAAGGTGTCTCAAATGAACAGTGTTGAGGTGTCTCCAATTACATTGAAGGTGCCTTCAATACGGTAGAGCAGTTGAGTAACCGTTGTTGTGTGGGTAAAACTTTATCCACTTATAAGGTTCCCTAGATACCCTTGGAGGTGCTTCCAAGCCACCTCAACACAACGGTAACTTTTCCTATAATGCTATAAATAACACCTTGGAGTTAGGAGTTAAAGCAATAATCATTGTACTCATTTCTTTAATCATTTGTGAGCTTCTAAAGTCTGTAAGAGGCTACTTCCCCTTCAACGAAGGAGAACTTTAGTGCACTTTCACTTGCCTTGGATTAACAACCACTTAAGTTGTAACCAAGTAACTCCTTTGTTCTGTTGCTTATTTTATGGATTTCTTTTTTATTGTTTAATTAATATTTTATCCTTGCTAAGTTCAAAAAGTAAGAGATTTTTCTTTCTTTTCAGGGTTGTTCACCTCCTTTAACCGACCTACTTAAACCTACATCTGCAACATCTGGAACTTGCAACTCTTCTAATACATATAGTCTCCATATCTACGACCTATTCCAATTTACTTCTGGGATCACGGATCCTGCACGTAACAAGAAGATGAATTCACAGAAACTAATAAACTAGGATTACATAATTCACCGACCGAGATAGGATTCAAAGTAAGATAAAGAATAGATATACATTAGACAAAAAAAATCAGATGTATAAATAGAGCCAACACTAGTTAATGGTATGGGTAATGACAATAATGAAAAATAATCTCGAATTGATTTCAATCAATTAAGATTTATTATATTTAGTATCATAATCAAAATCATGATCGACATGAATCAAATAGTAAAAATAATACTTCTAAATTTATTATATTCATTACTATGCTTATAATTGTATGTCATATTTAATCTTTCCATTATTATTTGGACAACTTATTTATGTAGGATTGTAAAGTCGCTAGAGGGGGAGATGAATATTGATCATCAAAAATTATGAATTAAAATAAGTTATGCAGCCGAATAAAGAATACGGAGAAAAAGAACCAAGCGCTAACACAAGTAGTTTTTTACTTGGTTTAGAGCTAGGGCTATAAATGAGCTGAACCAAGCTTTGGGGTGTTTAAGCCTGTTTGATAACGTAACTGAGCCGAGCTGAACCGAGCTTAAAATGAACCAAGCTTTTAAAATCATTGTTCAAGCTTGGCTTGATTTATTTTTTATGAGCTTGAGCTTGTTTGAAGCTCGACTTGAGTTTGGCTTGTTTAGATGTTATCGAGCTCTCAATTCAAGCTTGGCTTGAGCATGGTTAGAGCTTGGCTTGAGCTTGGTTCGAGCTTGGTTCGTTTAGATGTTATCTAGCTCTTAATTCAAGCTTGTTTAATTATTTGAAAATTTTAGTTGTTTGATTAGTTATTGAGCTTGATAATTTAAACTTATTTATTTTATTTTATTATTTATTTACCATATTTAAAAGAATTTTATTAATGAATATGGTTCATGAATATTGTTCATAAACATTGTTCACAAACATTATTCACGAACGTTAATGAGCTGAACACATATATATTCAAGCTTGTTTGTTTAGTTTATGAGTTGTTCAAACTTGTTTGATTAATTTTTCTTGTGTATATTAAACGAACATAAATAAGCTCTTACCAAGCTGGACACCAAGTTTGTTCACGAACGCTTGGTTCATTTACAACTCTATTCAGAGCCTTCGACAACTCCTACTCTAAGTCTCGCACTTGTCGAATGTAGGACTGTAAATGAGCTGAGCCAAGCTTTGGGGTGTTCAAGCTTGTTTGATAAGGTAACTGAACTGAGCTTAAAATAAACCAAGCTTTTGAAATGATTGTTCAAGCTTGGCTTGGTTTATTTTTTATGAGCTTGATCTTATTTGAAGCTTGACTTGTTTAGATGTTATCGAGCTCTGAATTCAAGCTTGGTTCGAGCTTGGCTTGAGCTTCGTTCAAGCTTGGTTTGTTTAGATGTTACCGAGCTCTCAATTCAAGTTTCTTTGATTGTTTGAAAACTTTAGTTATTTGATTGATTATTGAGCTTGATAATTTATACTTATTTTTTTATTTTATTAGCATATTGAAAAGAGTTTTATTAATGAATATAGTTCATGAACATTGTTCACGAACATTGTTTATGAACATTATTTACGAACATTGGTCATGAACGTTAACGAGTTAAACACATATGTGTTCAAGCTTGTTTATTTAGTTTAACGAGTTATTCAAGCTTATTTATTTAATTAATCTTGTGTATATTAAACAAACATAAACAATCTCTTACCAAGCCAAACACCAAGCTTGTTCACGAATTCTTGGTTCATTTACAGCCCTAGTCGAATGTTTTTGTTGGACAATCCACTAATAGTTTGAATGATTACAAAATTTAAGTATAAGAACTATAAGAAAATGTTACCGATGATAGAGAAAATAATAGATCTTGATCGTCGATTGTCGGAGGAGCTTTACAACGTCGGAGGAGCTTTTTTGGAGCACCATGTAGGAATGAAGTCGTAGCAGATGATCTTGTGAAGCTGCTAGTCGAAGACCCTTATATATGCCCATTCCGGGCGCTTGGAACCCCTCCTGTTGCATGGACCGTTACTGACATGGTGATCTCTAATCGAAACTTTATCTGCAAAGTTTATCCACTTCCAGACACCTGGACCCCTTCCAGACGCCTAGACCGTTGATGTGGTTTCGGCCAGTCGTCAAAACTCAGCTTCGGGATAACTTTTCTGATTTGGGCGCCCATACTCCCTTTTTTTAGTCTTTGAATTCCTGCAAAAATGAGTTAGTCCAGGTAAATAAAAATATATTTACTCTGTAAAATAGAGTTAGCACAATAAAATAAGAGTAGTAATTAGATCTTGTCTCCCTGAGATGAGGATCTAGTCAATGTCTCAGCTTAAGTTTTCCAAATGAGCCTAAGCTGGACCAACGCCTACAGTTCCCTCAACGGGGAACACATTCTCACTGGATCTCTCCTCTAATTGCTTACCTCCACTTACCAACTGCAGTCACTTGACTTGCCTTTGACCCACCAGGTCTTCCTGCAGTTGTCAGGTCTCGTGGACCCACTGGACTTCGGCCAGTTGTCAAGTCCCGCAGACTCAACTAGACTTCCTGCCAGATATTAGACCCCATGGACCTATTTGGACTTCGCACCAGCTATCAGTTCCCGCGGACCTAACTGGGTTTCAACTTGGTGTCAAGTCCTCCAAACTTGTCAACTTCTGCACACTTGGTAAAGTAATTAGATCACACAATATATCTAACTTTAATCTCCTTGTCATTCATCAAAACATGAGTTAGATCATTAGTACACATTGCACCAACAATGAAAGATCATGAGTTTATAAAAAAAGATATCTCCATTGACATGAGCCTTTTAGGTAGAGCCCAAAAATAAAAGCATAAGAACTTAGGCCTAAAGTGAACAAATTATGCCATTGTGAAGATATCTAAATTTATTTTGGACCTACAATTGGTATCAGAGCCCTGACTGCCAGAAGGTCTAACTACTGATTGTGCACAAGGGTTATGGTCTAATTGAGCCATGTGAGAAAATATTGACCTCAAACAAAGGAAGTAGGGGCTCACATGCTCGGATCAAGAAGACCAGACACCAGGCAGGAAGTCCTAGTTACGGCTAGGCAAGGAAGTTCTAGTAGGTCGGGTGGACCAGGGGGCATGAAGACCTAGTGGGTCGAGGATCAGACGTGAAAAACCCGTGGTCCTTCGTTTGAGGGGGAATTGTTGGATTGCAAGGTTGCAAACAAAGTCCTATATTGAAAATACATGGGAAAGATCATGAGTTTATAAGGGAAAGATATCTCCATTGGAATGAAGCCTTTTGGGTAAAGCCCAAAAATAAAACTATGAGGGATCAAACTTAAAGTGGGCAATATCATGTCATTGTGAAGATATCTAAATTCATTGTAATCCTATAGTATAAATAAGTTTATTAGCTTTAGTAAATAATAGATAAAAGAATTAATTTTATATTCTATTTCTTTTCTTTATCTATTAGTTTTAACATGATATCAGAGTTATCTTCTTTTCCTCCCAATTTTTCTTACAACAGCTACAGGAGTTTCTACATGCTTGTTTGATATCATCGTCTACAGTACGATAACCTCTACAACTTTGATAATGACAACAACAACTTTTCTTCTCCTTTTATCAACAACTCTTTTTCATCAATGGTAACAACTTCGGCAACGTCAATCGTAGCAAGGCAAAGTTATTATTTATTCATTATTTTATTTTTTATGTTCATTTGTTTTTTTCCCCGTTCTGTAAAACAACTCATTCTATAAAAAAAAAGCAAAAAATTGTAGAAAAAAAAGTGAGCAAGAAAAATAGAAAGAAAAAACAGAGAGCATAACAAAAAAAATGGAATTGTAGAAAATGCCTTCTTTAGATTCTACTGAGATCCCTGCGTCATCACAAAATATCTCTTTCTCTTTTCATATAGTTCCTTCCTTTTCTGTTAAACTTGACCATGATAAATATTTACTATGAAAATGACAATTTTTTTTATTACTTTGTGTTCATGACTTGGTCATGTTGATAGTACTTCGTCTCCACCTTAAAAAGATGATCTATCGTATGCTATTTGGTTTAAGAATGATCAATTAGTCTTGACTTGGTTAATCTCATCAATTACTGAGCCTATACTTCACATGCTCGTTGGCCTCAACACCTCTCGTCAGGTTTTGGAAGCTCTTGATCATTCTTTTACATCCCACTTTCAAGCACAAGTTCTCCAACTTTGTCTATAATTACAATTCGTGTAATGAGGAGATGCTTCTACCAATGACTATATGTAATCAGTTAAGACCATTGCCAACAACCTAGCTGCAATTGGACATCTGATCTCTAATCTAGAACTATTAATGCATGTTCTTGCAGGTTTGGATCCTCGATATGATAGCTTTGTTCCCAATGTGACAACTCACATGGATCAAGTGTCACTTGAAACTCTTCATGGTATGCTATCTTCTCATGAAAAACTTCTACAAATACAATCTCAAAGAATGTTAGATTCTCTGTCTTTATCGGTATACATGATTAGCAAAGCTCCACAACCTGATTAACATAATCAACCTCCTTCCCAACATGGTCATCAAAATCAGATTAGAGGTTTCAGAGGCAAAGGTCGAGGTCGAGGACATTGTCATTATGCTCAACATTATTATAAAAGATATTATTCAAATTTTTTAGGAGGACCTGTATTAATCAAATCAATCCCCTCCCTCATCCTGGCAATCTAGAATTCAATCATCTCATTCTAGAGCATTCTCACTCTCCATCCCTCCCAATGCAACGTCATCGATTTTTGAAACCCCAGGATGACATCTAGATTTTGGAGTGACTCATCGTGTTATATCAGAGTATGATATTCTTACAAAAGTTTCGCCTTATCATGGACCTGACATGGTACAGATAGGCAATGAATCAAGTTTACAAATTGCTCACATTAGAAATACATCCTTTCATTCATGTGGTCATACTTTTTGTATGCGCAACACTCTTCATGTTCCTTCTATCACTAAAATTTACTTTCTATACGTCAATTTGCTCTTGATAATAATATATTTTTTTGAATTTCATCCTCATCATTGTCTAGTAAAGGATCCCACGACAGAAACTATTCTACTCCAAGGGGACACTAAAAATGACCTTTATCATCTTCAACCCACCTCTTTCAAAACCTTTGTTGGAGAACGCACAGACAAATTCTCTTGGCATGCACATCTTGGTCATCCATCTCTATGTCTTGCTCAGGATATTTATTAATCATTTTAGTTTACCAACTTCTTTAGCGTCATCATCTCATTTATGTGAAGTTTGTATGAAAGCAAAATCTCATAAACTACCTTACACATCCTCTACTCACAACTATAATTTTTCTTTAGAAATTATTCACTCTAATGTATAGGGTTCTGCTCCTATTCTTTCTAATTAGGGGTTTCTTTACTATGTTATTTTTATTAATAACTTTAGCAAGTTCACATAGATTTTTCCTATGAAAAGAAAATCTAATCTCTTCAATATTTTTTGTCATTTTCAAAAGCATGCTGAGCATTATTTTGATTGTAAAGTACTCTTCCTTTATTCTGATTGGGATGGAGAGTATCAAGCGCTTCATCGTTATCCTCTGACATCCTCCATTGAGTCTCCTGTTCCCACACTCCTGAACAAAATGGATCCGTCGAGAGAAAACATCGTCCTAAGGTTGAAATTGCCTTAGCTCTTCTTAATCATGCCTCAGTTCCACTTAAATTTTGGGATGATGTCGTTCAAATTACAGTATACCTTATCAATCATTTACTCACTCCATTACTTCAAAACAAGTGTCCCTTGGAGAGACTTTATAATTATCCTCCAAATTACTCTTTCTTCTGTATCTTTGGTTTCACATGTTATCCTTGGCTACAACTTTACTCTAAACACAAGTTAAACCCTTGCTCTCAATAATGTGTTTTCCTTAGTTATAATAATTCACATCATGGGTATTGTTGCCTCCATATTTCGACCGAATGGATATATATTTCTTGACATGTTACTTTTGATGAATCTCCTTTCCTGTTGACAGCTGCTACCTCAGATCCTCCTTCAGAAAATCAAGGAACCTATCTAATATTACCGAGTAATATACTAGAATCCTCATAGATTGTTTCATCAAGACATATTGAAAGTACAAGGGGGGGTGATATCTTGGGTCTTGCTCTATCTCCACAAATTCCAATAGACTCAGCGGCTAGTGGTGATCCACTCTCTTGTTCTGATTCTAATCCATTTGATCATTCATCTCCGAGTAGCTCTGATGATGACACTCCTCAGCAAATGTTTCCTCTAAGTGATATTTATGCACAATGTCAACTAGTTTCTATTCGTTATCCTCTTCCATATGCTCTTATTGCTTCTTTAAATTTTATTCAACCCTCTAGCTTTGCACAGACAATTAAAGATCCAAATTGGTGTGCTATGATGACTACATAATTTAATGCTTTTCTTTGTAATGTAACTTGGAGCTTAGTTCCTCGTACTCTATCTATGAATATTGTAGGTTCTAAATGGATTTATCGAATTAAGTATCGTGCAGATGAATCTATTGAACATTACAAGGCTTATCTTGTTGCTAAAGGCTTTAACTAACAACCAGGTATTAACTTCAATGATAGTTTTAGTCTAGCCATTAAAATTATAACTATCGGATTGCTACTATCTATTACTATTAGCTCCAATTGACTGATACGATAATTAGATATTTCCAATACCTTCCTTCATGGACACCTTGAAGAAACTATTTTTATGGAGCAATTACCTGGATTCATCTACCTGCAACTTCCAACACATATGTGTCAACTTCAGAAATCTATATATGATATTCAGCAAGCACCTAGTGGGGTTCATCGTCTATCTACCTAGCTTCATACTTAGAGATTTTCTGACTCAAAAACTGACTCTTCTCTATTCTACAAATGTAATGAGAAGTTTTTAATACTTGTTTTAATTTATGTGGATGATATTTTAATAATTAGTAGTGATCAAAATGGTATTACTACTTTATTCCATCTTCTTCATCAAGAGTTTCCTATTCAGGATTTTGGCAATGCTCGATTTTTCCTTGGTATAGAGTTTCTTTATATTATGAAGGTTGTCTTCTCTCTCAGAGCAAATATATTACTAAACTTCTACAATGAGCTAAAATGGATGGTGCACGTCCTATCTCCACACCAATCATTGAAGTGATTTTACTGCACCTTCATTTTCCTCTTTTCATTGGCAGACCCCTAAATCTACCGAAGCATTATTAGTGTGTACAATATGTCACATTACATGACCCGATATTGTTTTCGCTATGAATCATGTTTGTCAATTTATGCATTCTCCTACTGAACACCATTGGAAAGGTGTTAAGAGAATTTTTTGATATCTCGAAGGCACTATTTTATATGGTCTTCTTTTATATCATCAGTTCTCACGAGAGTCGATTGCCTACAGTGATGCAGATTAGGCTAGATCTCCCGAAGATAGACGTTCTACTAGTGGATATGTCATATTTCATTGGCGAAATCTTGTTTCCTGACTTTCAAAGAAGTAACCTACATTCTCTCGCTCAAGTACCAAAGCTGATATAAAGTTGCAACGTCAGAAATTTTTTAGCTATAATATCTTCTTTCAGAATTACACTTTTCCCTAACTGCTTCGTCCAAAATATGGAATGATAATATTGGAACAACTTATCTTGCGGCAAATCCTATTTTTCATGCTCGTACCAGGCTTATAGAAAATGATTTTCATTTTATTCGTGAGCGTGTGGCGACTTGACAACTTTCAGTTTCTTACATTTCTACTGAAGATCAAATTATTGATATATTTATCAAGTTATTATACAGACAACGTTTCACCAAATTAACACTCAAACTCAACGTTCAGACACTTTCTTTGAGTTTATCGGGGGTAATGACAATAATGGAAAATAAACTCGAATTGATTTTAATCAATTGAGATTTATTATATTTGGCATCACAATCAAAATCATGATCGACATGAATTAAATAGTAAAAAATAATACTTCTAAATTTATTATATTCATTACTATGTTTATGATTATATATTATATTTAATCTTTCCATTATTATTTTGACAACTTGTATAAATAAGTTTATTAGCTTTAGTAAATAATAGATAAAAGAATTAATTCTCTATTCTATTTCTTTTCTTTATCTATAGTTTCAACAATGAAAGAATCATCAATGGTCATGACCAACACAAAAAGAGATGAATTTATAAATATAAAGAATTGACATTATTCGACATATGATGTGAAGCTTAAAAATTAAGGATTTAGATAGGGAAAGATATACCTGAGATACTAATAGAGGGCAAACCTATGTGAGAAGAGGCAGATATGACATGTGACTAAGATGCAAGGAACTTCTAAAACTATTCGATAAGAGCAACGAATGTGGCATTAGATGATTTAGACATTCCAGAGTCTGTAGGAGAAATTGCTACTACCATTTGAGTGCTCTGGGTTTTAAAAATTCTTGTTGTGGTTGACTATCATATTTCTAAGGAGAAGACTGAGTCATGTTTTTGTCGTCAGGTGGATTTAAAGAACTCAAAATTTGATCTCTACAGTTCAAAATGTAGCTCTGGATGTGAAAAATGCCCGCTCAAATTTCTAAGACGATCCAACGTACGGTTGAAACTCAAAAAAATATAATTCTTCTACAAATGTAATGGGTTAATTTTCCTAGCAAATCAAGCACACATATGAATCATCAAAGAATCCTCACAATGATCAGCCTTCATATACCTTGAAATCACAAATCTCAATGACGACATTGAAGTCTTTCCAAATCCAAATTTTTCGGCTCGGCATGGCTGTGCTTTGATACCATATGAATAATGCAAATAGAATATAAAAGATAATATTGCAAAGAGAAGGAAAAAGAGATGAGAGAAAAAAAAAGAACCAAGATAATTATATTAAAAAATTTAGGATTTATAAAGTAAAAAATAAAAAAAAAATCAACAAGTAATAACACAAGACTAATTACCTATACTTATATAATAATAAGTACTCCTGTCTTAATTCTGGTAGACCATGCACTTGGTGGTTGTCCCTTGCAACGCCATATATTCTACATCTGACTCTTTCTGCTCAGGAATCATCTACAATAGCTGCTTCAAATCCTGGCATTCTGTGATTCAAGCTGCATGATTATTTTTCGAGTTCGTTCGAAGCGTCTTTCATCAAATTTTGGCATCGTCTGAAATAATCTGATATTTACACAGCTAAAGTGAGTTAATTAAACATGATAATGTATTTCTTGAGTTCGCAGCAATATTTTTTTCTGTTTAAACAAGTTAATGAAGAAGTGGTGTGCATGATGATGAGATGGATGCGAGATTGAGACCTAGTATCCACCCTTGGCATATAATTTCATGATCAGTTACCCAAAAGTAGATCAAACGTAGGTCCCCCAGAGTTTTTTTTTCAATAGTTAATTGTATTAGGCTTAAGTCGATTAATTTTAGAAGTGGTCAGTTTGGCTCCTAGAATTTTTAATTTTAGATCATCCATTTATTAAAAAGAAAAAAATTCATCCGTGATTAAGATTCAATTTATATATATTAATAACTTAAAATGATATTTTTTTCCCCTCTTGATTATAAGGTGTGTATTTCTTATTGAAGTGGAGAGTAAATCTTTTGGACCGCACTCTATCTGTTAAATATGTGAGTTCATTCAAATGAACCAATCATCATTTATTATGGACTAAAAGATTCCGCCTAGTTCAAGTGAGACCTACTATAATGCAAGCTCATTAATTTAATTGCAGTTGGTAACTTAGTTTAATTATACTAAACACTTTATTAATTTGGCCAAAAAAATTTATTAATTTATTTAATTATATTAAATGTTTTAGTTTTTTTAAAATAAATGGTGCATTTATGATTTATTTTGAAAATTCAATAAAATGCATCAAAAATAAGAAGGTTATTTTTTTTATTGATTATCAAAATAATATTACATCCCATTTTTGGTATCTAATTACCCCCTCTTAATCGCGCACGGTCTGAACATATAAAAATTGGAAACACTAAGGTCAACACGGTCATGTGTGTAACAGCATGACAGCCATTACAACATATAGCAGTCAGAATTCATAATCATGTTGATAAACAGTAGACTATGAGTAATATATATATACACGTAAAATCTTATTTAATTCAAGTTAAAACTAGTCAGTATCCAACTGTAGCAATTATAAATAATAGTTGCACAGCAACGTAAAATTATAATTTATACAATATGAATATAGATCGACAAATTTTTAAACGGCGCACTTTAAATTTAATTTTATCCCAAAAAAACACCCAAATTTTATTCTGTCCAAAACATGCACACAATCTCAATTTTAACTCTCTAACTATCTGATCATTATTCACTTTTCCTCCCCTCTTTTCTCTCTTTTAATTTTCCTCTCTCATTTATAATTTCTCAGGTAACAATTAATTAATCCTTTCCTTCCTCTAAAATTAATTTAAACAATTTAAATATTTATTTTTATTTTAAATTTTAAAAATTTTATAAAACAATTTTAAATTATATATATATAAAATTAATGAAACATCAAAATTTTTTTTTTCTATTTTCTAATATCTTCTATTTTAATATCTAATTATAAACGAATAATAAAATAAAATTAATAAAACTAATTTTATTAATAAAAATAATAAAATAGCAAAAATAAAATAAAATAAAATAAAAATTACTTTGGGGTTGGTCTTCAGAAACCAATGTCAACTTAAATACCAACATCACTATGGTGCTAGTTTCTGAAAACCAGTACCACATCATCCAAACGAGGGTTTATTTGGACTCAAGTTCACCTAATAAAATATATATGAGTCTGATCAGAATTTTCTAGGTTCATCAATGCAAAACCCATTGATCAACCTAGAAGACTCAAATTTCTAGAAACTTAAAATGAGATGAAAGAGGTGGGTGCATAAAAGGGAGATATGGTAAGAAATCATGGTCCTGAGTTTTCTACACAAAGTTATAGACTCGTGTTAATTGACACAAAATTTGAAATTTTCTAAATATCCCGAACAATGTTGAGAATCTTTTACTATGATAACGGAGAATACTCTTGGACTCTAGGGCACTACAAAAACCTACAGGAATTGGAATGTCTGATTAGAACTCTCTACATACATTAATGAGTTTTGACTAAAACGTATTGATAGACCTATATGACTTCAATTTTTTTAATTTTTATAATGAGATGAAAATGTTGAGTGTGTAGAAGATAGATATGGTGAGTAATCTTAGTTTGAAGTCTCCTACATGAAGTTATAGGCTCATATCAATTGACACAAAGTTTGAAACATTTTAAACCTTTTGAGTAATGATGAGAATCTTTTACGATGATAATAGAGGGTACCCTTGTACTCCAAGGAACTGTATAAATCTATATGAGTTAAAATTAGTCCAATCAAAGTTCTCTAAGCATTTTAATGGATTTTCATTGAAAACCATTGATGAATCTAGACAACTTGGATTTTTAAAATTTTATAATGAGATGAAATTGTATAGTGTATAGAAGGTATATATGGTATCCAATCCTAGTCCTAAACACATAGGCGAAGTTATGATCGAGTGCTAACTAGCACAAATTATGGTGCTTATTTTCGAAAACCAACACCATAGTGGTAATAGTTTCCGAAGACCAACACAACGCTGTGGTGCTGGTTTCTGAAGACCAATGTAACACCACTATGGTGTTAGTCTTCGGAAACCAGCACCACTATTTTGCTGATTTTTGAAAATCAACACCACAGTCTGCACTAATTGGCACGCGATCATAATTTCGCCGACGTGTATTAAGATCAGGATTGGACACCATATATACCTTCTACACACTCCATATTGTTAACTTTCAGAAATCCAAGTCATCTAACTATATTAATGAGTTTTGGTCAAAACTTATTGATGGACTTAAAGAGCTTTGATCAACGCATTCTAACTCTTGTATATTTCTACAGTTCCCTGGAGTTCAAGGTTGCCTTCCGTTATTATCGTAAAAAATTCTCACCCTTGCCCAGAAGGTTTAGAAAGTTTCAGACTTTGTGTCAATTGACATGAGTGAACCAAGATTTATCATCATATCTACCTTCTATATACTCCGCACTTCCATCTCATTCTAAAAATTCAGAAATCCAAATCATCTAGGTCTATTAATGGATTTTGGTCAAAACTCATTAATGGACTTAGAGAGTTCTGATGAGATTCATTCCAACTCCTGTAGGTTTCTGCAATGCCCTAGAGTCCAAGTGTTCTCTCCGTTATCATCGAAAAAGATTTCCAGCATTGCTCAGAAGATTTAGAAAGTTTTAAACTTTGTGTCAATTGACACGGGTCTATAACTTTGTGTAGACCATGATTTTTCATCATATCTCCCTTCTATACACTCACCTCTTCCATCTCATTTTAAGTTTTAGAAATCCAAATCCCCTAAGTTCATCAATGGATTGATTTTGGTTAAAATCCATTGAGAGATTTAGAGAGTTTTGATCGGACTCATTCCAACTCATATGTGTTTATTAGGTGAGTTTGGGTCCAAATAAGCCATCGTTTACTATTTTAAGACCCTCTCAACAATGCTCAAAACGATTTAAAATTTTCATGACATTGTGGTGTTGTTCTTCGGAAATTAGTACCGTAATGATGTTGGTATTTAACATGTGGTACAAGTTTTTGAAGACCCACACCTAAGTATTTTTTAAATTTTTTTATTAATTTTATTTTATAATTAGATATTAAAAAATAAAAATGTGTATGCTTTATTAATTTTCTTTTATATATTTTTATTTTTTTTAATTTTTTTTTTAAAATTAAAAATATAAATAAATAAATTTAGAGTGTTTAAATTAATTTTATAGAAAAGAGAAAGAAAAAAAAAATGATAAACCCAGCTAGGTAAGGTGACCGACCTAGTCATATGGAATTTTTTTTACCGGTCATTGCTCATGGCAGGCGATCTAGAAGTCCAACATCTTTTGGTTGCACATCATAGCCTTGAGTTAGAGAAAAGAGAAAGAAAAAAAATGATAAATCCAGCTAGCCCTCGTGACTGGTCCAGTCTCACGGAATTTTCCTACCGGTTATCATGACGTAAATTGGGAAGCTCGCGACGGACAACCTAGAAGCCCAACATCTTTTGGTTGCGCATCCCATTTGGAGAATTTTTTTTTTTGTAAATTCATCATAATTGGGGATTGAACCAAATTAAACCGCGCGTGCTTGGATGACAACTTAGATGTCCTGCCTTTGCACTATAATCCCGGGGTGACCGACTTGGCCACATGAAATTTTTCTACCTGCCATTAGGGTAAATTAGAAAGCGCTTGTGACGGATGATTCAGAAGCCTAACATCCTTTAGTTGCACGCTTCATTTGGAGAATTTTTTTTAGAAATTTATTATAATTAAAGATGGAACTGTGGAGGTCTAAATAATAATCTAAATATTATCTGAGTGTACCATAACTCCAGAAAGAGGAAAGAGAAGGAATTAATTAACTGTTGCATATAAATAAGAGAGCAAAAGATAAGGGGAGAGGAAAGATATGAGAAAAAAGGGAATACTTGTGATAGAGATAAAATTAGAGTCAAGTGTGCTTTGGGAGAAAAATAAAACTTTGTGCGTGCCTTTTGAGTAAAATGAGAATTTACCGAATATAGATAGAACTATTTCAGCTTAAACCACCAAAATTTGAAGGCATTATGGTCAAATCAAAAGGAGTAAGGGGAGTGTTATTTTGAGGATCAATGAAAAAACAATGTCCTTTTGAATACTATGGACATAAATGAACCAAATCATTCCTGAGTTATTTGAAACTCAAGTTGATAAAATTTTATTTGAATTTATTTAATGAGACCTATTAACATAAATAAATTAAGTTTAAGTTTTATAATATTCAACTCGTTAATTTATAAACATATATAAATCAACTTTTAAATAAAAATAATAGTTTTTTATATTAAATTTATAGATTTTATAAAAAAATATAAATAAATATATTAAATTTATTTATTAGAATAAAATTATAAATTTTAATAAAAATATTATAATTTTTTATAAATATAACATTTTATTTTTAAAAATATTTAAATTTATAATTTATATTTATTAAATTTATTTAGATTTGATAAAAGTTTAAATAAGGTTGTAAGTCATGAATATATTTATTAAATAAAGTTCAACCTCGATTTAAATAAACGAGTTAAATTTATATCTTTAAGAGTTCGGCTCGAAGCGATTTATTTATTTTTCATTTGAACTTTAAAAAGAAATTCTCGGAAATGATTTGAACTAAACCGGTTCGACCAAACCGTATGACATAGGAATAAGCATAGGGTTACGCTCCTGGACTCCCACAGTCAGAGTCTATAAATACTCGTCTAATTGCATCGCTCCTCACCGCCGCCTGCTTTCGTCTTCGACGTTTCTGTAAACCCTAGAACTTCCTTATCTTCGCTTTTATATTTTTGATTTCTGTTATGAATCGTGGCAATTCGATTTTTTAATGCATGCTTTTCTTAGATTCTCAATCGGCTGTATCGGATTAGTGTTTTTCATCAATTTCAGCTATGGTTTAGTGTTCTTGAAGCAACTCGTTCTTAATTTTACTTTTTATTTGATGGATTCACGGGTTCTTCTTGAGGCGATTTGCGACGCTGTTTTCTTCGCGATCTTCTTACAGGAATATATGCTTTTCGCTTTCCGATACGATGCACAGATTTAATGTTAGATTCGCGAACTGTGCCATTATTGTTTAGAACTTTTCCGGCTATAAGTTTAGATTGATCTAGCATGAGATTGCATCTCGATTTGTAGTTCTTCCATGTGAATATGCTGCTATTTGGATGGATGAAGTCGTTGATTGAAGTGGCAAAAAAAATATATATTCTTCATTGGTCTTGAAATGCGCGTGAATAAAAAATTGAGATCTTTTCTCTCTGATTTCCCATATGTCTCGTCTCCCCTTGAAATTAAGTTTGTATTTGTTCATTTATTGATTGATGGTTTTCTTTTCAACTGAATCTATGGATGCTAACCCCTATAGATATATACAACTGCCAAAATGATACCTAACTTTTCAAATATCAAAACTTTGATTGCTTGAGATGGTTGCAGGAAGCTTCTTTTTTATTCTTTTTAAAAATGGCTGTTGCTTTTGCCAACCTCAATGCGGCATCTGGCCTCCAGAAACTTAATGATTACCTTCTCACCCGCAGTTATATAACTGGGTAAGGTGTTTGGATAAATTGTTAACATGTTCTGCTATCAGTGATGAAAACATCTCAAAATTTTCAATTGGTACATTCAGTTACCAAGCATCCAAGGATGATATTGCTGTCTATGCCGCACTTAACACACCTCCATCCTCTGAATATGTCAATGCAGCCAGGTGGTTTAACCACATTGATGCTTTGCTTCGTTTGAGGTATGCACATAAAGTTGGTTTAGTTTGTTTAAATGCAGAATTAATATGTAGCTTGTCATGTTAACTTGTGTTGTATAATGTTAGTGGTATTGCTGAAGAAGGGAAGGGTGTCAAAATTGAATCAACTGCTACTCTGCTTGAAGAGATTCCAGCCACCCCCGCTGTTGCTGACAAAGTATGTTTTTTTACAATGACTTATTTGATAAAAAATAAATTTTAACCTACTGGGCCATTGATTTTCGAGAGTCAAACTACCAGAAAATCATAATGGAATGTGATGAATGCTTATTTATTAGAAGGATTCATGTGATGACTGATGAATTACTTTTCTGATTATAACCGTACTTCAGGCCCCAGTAGATGAGGATGATGATGATGATGATGTGGATTTGTTCGGGGAAGAGACTGAAGAGGAAAAGAAAGCAGCTGAAGAACGGGCGGCTGCTGTCAAAGCCTCTGGCAAGAAGAAAGAATGTAAGTTTGACAAAAGGTCAAGTGGTGTTTTCGGGATGTATAACTATTCTATCTTTGTTATTGTTCTCTTAGCTGAAGAACTTGCTTCCTCTATTGTGACAGCTGGAAAGTCATCAGTGCTACTTGATGTGAAACCATGGGATGATGAAACAGACATGAAAAAGCTAGAAGAAGCTGTGAGAAGTGTCCAAATGGAGGGTTTGCTCTGGGGAGCCTGTATGTATACTTTTACTAGCTGACACATGCATTTTTTTTTACTTATCCTAGTTGCAGAGACATGTATTTAATGATCTATTTATACTTATTCAATATGCAGCAAAACTGGTAGCGGTTGGGTATGGAATCAAAAAATTGCAGATCATGATGACTATTGTGGATGACTTGGTTTCTGTTGATGACCTTATTGAGGAATATCTCTGCGCTGAACCTGCGAATGAGTATATCCAGAGTTGTGACATTGTCGCATTTAACAAAATATGTGAGTAAACAATTTTCTCCATTCGTCCATTCTCAAACTTTGAAGTGTGCATTAGTTTTAGCCATTTCTACTTGTCTTCTTTTCTAGAACTTATTGCCACATCTAGTTGATATCTGTCAGTCAAGAATAACTTGGTTTGATTACATTTAACTGTCAATGCCATACAATCGGGAATATGAGATACTAATACTAAAGGAGACTTGAGAACATGACCATTCAATTACACTACGAGATTACCTTTCATAAATTGTATTTATTTACAATTGTACAAATGCTAATGATTTATTTACAAATAGTCCAATAGGTTTAATGGAAATTAGTAAAAAAGGATGGCTAAATGATATCATTGAGATCCAAGTAAATATGTTATCTTTGCATCTATACATTTGGATAATTGAAGTAATGTTGATGTTTTCTGTTTTTTCTGGATTAATGTTACGATCTTATGTTCTTGAAACTACATTATAATTTTGTATCTGCATGATTTTGACGTTGCGGTGCTTCCAATCATCTATTGCTTTTATTTTATTATTATTATTTTTGTGTTAGTCAGTTGAACTGACTCACATTGATGTTTCTTGCAGGATTTGTTTAGGAACTGCCTCATTGCGCTTGAGATTTCTAGTTATGTTATTCTCTAAGTCGTTCAGTGGTATGTGAACCTCAGTGGTTTCTTGCTAGCTAAGTTGTTGTTTTTCTCTACTCATTTGAAGAGCTTATCCTATTGGACATGAATCAATGTCAATTTTTAGTTTTGATGATTTTTTCCCTTCTGTTTACCGTATATGCGAAGTAGTTATTGTATTGCATTCTGACGGTATATGATAATAACCTGCTGTTGTGTTTTGATCTTCCGTATGCAATGTTGCCGTGAAGTCAACGAGTACAATGTTTTGGTATTCCATTTACCCGAACCCATTGCTCTCTTTACACAATCGTTCAGCATCTTTTCATAACCATATCCTTGAATGTATCTTTATTCATCTTGATTTTCATAAACTCAAGAAAGGGCATTCTGTTACGACCAATAAACCTACACATGCATGTCTCCATTGTTCTTATTTATGTAGCGAGGCCTAACCCTAACAAGCAGTAGTGTTGAACCAAATGCAACATGAAATAGAACTTAGACGGCGAGGCTATAATCAGTGTACAAAGTTGAGCCCATGCATGCAATTGGTGTTAATCTTCTAAAGTGACGCGACCAAAACGAGTAAATGCTACATCCTGAAAGTTAAAAAGGAAAACGCAAAGTTCAAAGGAATCAGATTTCCTGAATTAAAACCGCCTGAAGAATTTAAGCCGCCTCCTTTCTTCCACTTTGCCATCTGATGTTGGAGAGACATGGAGCCTTTCTACATTGTCCGTGGCCATTCTTTGGAATTCAGGCGAATAGACCAACTTCATCAGCCCTTTCTTGGTTTGTTCTCTGGTGAAATTATCCCACTCTTGGAGAAGTGTCTCCCCTCAGGGGTGCGATGAATGGTAGAATAATAGTTATCATCTTGCATTGACAATCTCCTATTCACCGGACCTTCAACAATGCAAACCAAAATGATATTTAGTGACGCGCTGACTAATCATGGTGCTCAACCATCAGAAATGAGCACGAATAAACAAAAGGGTAAAATACCTTTCTATCCAATAGTATTTTACTTCTCATAATTAAAAAATAACATTTAACTCCTGTTTGACAAAAAAAAAGAAAATATAGATGTGAGAAATCTTATAAAGATAATTATGCTCTTTATTTTTTTTATCATTTTCAATAATAAGAAAGGGGAAAAGTATATTAAATTGATTATTATATATTTTTTTGATAAAAATTCTCATAAAATTTATGCATATATCAAAAAGGGATAACTAGGCAAAAATTTACTTCATCATCTTTAACCTACCAAAAAAGAGTTAGAATTTTAAATTAATAAATTAAAATTAAATGAAGAATAAAGTTTAACATTAAAAATTTTCTCCTTATATTTTAATGAAGGATATAATTATCATTCAATACAATAAAAGATACAATTGAAAGATATAATGATTAATTTAATATATTTTTAAAATGCTAAAAAAAAAAGGTAAGGTAATAATTGTACAAGATTTCTCATAATTTTTTTTATTAAAGGGGATCAAAATGTTATTCGACAGAAAATATGGTTAAAGGTATTTTACCCTAAACAAAACGATCTTTAGCGACACGCCGACTAATCATGGTGACCAACCATCAGAGATGAGCGCGCGATTGAGATCGGTGTAGACGCAAGTTGGTAGTACGTAGAAGCTGAGAGCCCATCTCCAGTTCTTGCACATTCCGACTCCAATCGAGAAATTCCTCGCCACAACAAGCAAAAAGATAAGAATCCGAGAGAAGGCGATCTAGGGTTTCTGGAACGAACTTGTGGAGACAGATCTCGGTGGTCTGGATGCGGAAGAAGGCGTCCCCTGATTCGACGGAGACCGTTACCTTGATGGCCCTGGCGTACTAGGAGGGGAGGGCTCACGAAGCTGGGGGAAGCCACGTTCGGTGACGCGCTTGAAGAAGAGAATGGCGCCGGGCGATTCGTCGACGGAGCGCCCAGCTGAGAGGTCGAGCTTGAAAGGGTGGTCGGCGACTGCATTCATCTAGACATCGAAGAATATGAGCACATACAAACGCCACGGGGGGTGCGATTTGCCACGAAACGTTAGCCTGCGTACAGGAGACCTCATCGGGGACCGCGGCGGCGGCGGAGAGCAACGAGGCACTGGTGCCCAGGAACAGGAGGAAGATCGCGGAAGAAGGCAGCATTCGGTGTTTGGATTAACCAACGGGAGCATCACACTCGGTTTCTATTTATAAAATAATAAATCAGTAATTTTTAAAAATTATTCAAAATTTGTAATATTAAAAAGATTAAACTTTGTAGGCCGTGGGCCGTGGGCCGTGTCGGTAGGCCGTGCCCGACCCATACACGGGCCCGTTATTATGCTTTGGTCTCTCCTTTTCCTAATTTGATCGTCAGTCTGCCCTCCCGCTTTTGCCCGGCTAACCCTTTACCTTAATCGTAAGTTTCTCCTCTTGATCGAGATCTGTTTGCAATCTATTTCGTTTTCGAATACTTCACATAGATTTTCTATTGATCAGATCTGTTTGTAATCGTTCTGTTTTCGAGTATATCACAGAGATCTTGTTGTCCCGATGTGAGGTGGTGGCTGTTGTTTTGCTCCGTTCATATGAAATATGATTCTTATTATTCAGATTCCCATGTGGTTGTTGTGCATCTCGTATCAGTCTTCGTGTTAACTCGCCGTGGTTTTGTTTGATGAAAGGCCTAACTGCTTAACGAGATGAAATTTACATGGCTTGGTTATTTATATTGTTGCTTAGTTGTAGTAGTCTGACGTGTTTACAGGGACTGCAGTTGGAAGAAAAAAGGAAAATAATTTAAATAAAATCATCAGTTTCTCTTGTCATGGGAAGAATTTTGATTCCATCTGTTTCTTCCTGTCTTATTTCCACCGAGAAGTAGGGAAATAAATTTAAGAGTTTAATGAACACAAAGAAGAAAGCGAAATTATTTCTTTCTTTTGGGTTGTCCAAATAAACAAGATTAATAGAATAGCATGGAAATAAGTCAATATACTCCATTTCATTTCTTTCCCCTTCATTTAACAATTTTCTCCACTTCATATTAGGAAGGAAAGTGACATATGAGATTAGTGGAATAATGGATGCAAAACAGTATATGGAAAACAAACATGAAATTTTTAAATAAGGAAAGTGACAGATGGAAATACTTATGCTACATTTACTTGGATAGCAAGGAGATGGAAAAGAAGTAAAATGATAATTTCAATGGTTACTTGGAAGGGAATAGAGAAGAGGAAGCGATTTAATTTCATTGTTTCCCTATCTTATTTTTGCTTAAATCCAGTGGAATTGGTTGGTAATGAATTTACACATCTAACAAACACAAATATGTGAGTATTTTTCTCTCTTGAATTAAGTCTGACTTTAAGGAAATAGGACACTAGAACACTTTTATTTTCTTTTCTCTTCATAAACTATTTTCTTTTTGTTTCTATTTCCTCCCTTGAGCTTTTGACATCATTAGAAAAGTAATGGATGGATTTGTTTTATTGGGCTTATAGACAATAGGACTTCAATGGATGTGAAATAATCATCGCATTCAGAAATGTAATGGATAATTATTTTGATCATTGCGTTATATAGTTTGGTTGGGAATATAGCAAAGGGGAAAGATACACTTGTTTAAATGACAAAGAACACCTTGGGTATTCATTACCCATTTGTCTTTCACTTTTCTCCTGTTTATTTTGCCAGAGGGGTAGATGTGAGGCTGACTGACAACGAATCTATATTCTGAACAGCAATGTAATTGCATTTCATTTTTCTCTCATGCTTATCGCCTCACGTAAAATACATTGCAAACTTTCCCTGTTAGAATTTAGACCGGCAAATGTCAAAGATGAAGTTGGTGGCTGATTGTAGTGAAGTAATATTTATATCAATTGGCGTAGATTTTACAACAACATGATTAATATCAATTTGCAAGAGTTCATGGATTTTACAGACAACAAACAAGTAATATCAATTTGCAAAGGTATGAAAAGACAGAAGTTCATATTTCTAGGTGATTTGTCCTTGACAAGTACAGGGGATTAGCTAAGTACATCCACTTTGCAAAAGACCTTTCTCTACTTGTGTTAGTTCCTCTCTGTTCTTTTCAGGAAAAGACCGTGACCATAGTCAATTTGAGTTATCCACCGTGCAAAAGTTGATTGTTAATGAAATAAAGGGCAGAATTGCAATCCTATTCAAGGATTACATCTGCATCAAGATTGGCTATGTTGAAAACCTAGGCAAAGCATGGAAGATATTAAACCTTGGTTGAATCCTTCTGCCTGCCCTCTAGGATTCTAATTACACCTATATTTGTTTATTCAAATCTGCACTTTATTTGTGAATTTTCACAAAGTTCATTCTTATACTTTATTAATCTCGATTAAGACATTTTTCATTTTATCTTGTGAATTACGTATTATGAAATGCTGAATCCTTATTTACAATCAACCTGTTTCAAAGTTTGGTGTATGTTCCCTCTCTTGTTGCACTTGGTCATTGTAAAATTGCTTCTAGCATTCAGGTGGCATTCACTATTTGAATCTTTTGCTGGTCCATGAGGAATAAAAACAATTTGATCTCTTATATACATAGTTTATGAGTTGTGTGATATAGGACAGGTTGCATGAGTTTCAAATTTGATCTGATTGCATAATTTCAGTATGATGATCTCATAAGATTTCTAAGTTGCCAAACGCAGTTTTTATTCTAGACATTGAGCAATGCCTGCTCAGAAGATAGAGACTGGTCATCAGGATGCCATCCATGATGTGGCAATGGATTACTACGGCAAGCGCCTGCCACTATCAAAATTGTTGGTGTGAGTGGCTCTTCACATCAGCAGCTTGCAACACTGAGTGGTCACCAAGGGCCAGTTTGGCAGGTGGCATGGGCTCATCCCAAATTCGGTTCCTTGATTGCATCTTGCAGCTATGATGGTCAAGTGATCATATGGAAGGAAGGGAGAAAAGCTGACGAGTGGATTCAGGGACATGTTTTCACAGAGCACAAGAGCTCTGTTAACTCTATTGCATGGGCTCCTCACGAGCTAGGTCTTTGCTTAGCTTGTGGATCCTCAGATGGGAACATCTCAGTCTTTACTGCAAGAACTGATGGTGGCTGGGATACCATGAGGATCGATCAAGCGCATCCTGTGGGTGTGACTTCTGTAACGTGGGCTCCAGCTTCGGCCCCAGGTGCTCTTGTTGGTTCCGGTCAGCTTGAACCTGTACAGAAGCTTGCATCTGGTGGCTGTGACAACACGGTTAAAGTGTGGAAGCTTTACAATGGTAATTGGAAGATGGACTGCTTCCCTGCTCTCCATATGCATTCTAACTGGGTGAGGGATGTAGCTTGGGCACCGAACTTGGGGCTTCCAAAATCGACTATTGCCAGCGCATCGCAGGATGGCACAGTTGTCACATGGACAGTGGCTAAGGAAGGTGATCAATGGAAGGGAAAGGTTTTGTATAACTTCCGCACGCCTGTATGGAGAGTATCATGGTCACTTACAGGGAATATATTGGCCGTGGCAGATGGGAACAATAATGTCACATTGTGGAAAGAGGCTGTGGATGGAGAGTGGCAGCAGGTGACGACAGTTGAACCATGAAGATTCTGATTCCTGCTGAGTGTTTTTTTTTTTTTTTGGTATTTCAAGCTGTCCATTTGAATGCTTCAGATCTTCAGTAGTACCCTTGCTTTAATACGAAGACAACTCAGAATTCTAGCTGTGATGCGATTTCCTACCCATTAGGACCAAAATTTTGCCTGTATATGATATCTTCTGAGTTCTTTCTCAAACGATAGATTGTTATCTTGTTTTGTTTTGCCGTTTGGCATGTCATTGTCAAGAGTGGTTTTGCTGCCCAGGTACCTATAAGTTGTCTTGAATCTCCATAGTATTAGTTTATAAGGTATTCATATTTTTTTTCACAAAATAAATTAGTTTCTGAAATTACTTTATATGTCAAGAATTGTAGCATTAGTATTGATTTTAAAGATCGTAATCAATCAATAAAGAAATATTAAGCCTCCAAGAAACTATTGTCAGAATGGTTGAAAGATAAATAAGTTCAAATCAATTCATTTATTGAACTGTATTATTAGCTTAACTTAGTAAGTACGATATCAAAACGTTTGAAAAAGTCCTCCCTACACTAATTAATTATAATTTTCTGATTTATTTCCTTATAGATGGTTGTAAAATTGATCATGTAGGGTCGTTGGGATGACGAATTCTACCTTTTGCTATCATATCAAAACCTTTGAACTTGATAAAATGAATCATTTTCTAATTTTTGCTTTGAATATAAAATATATTATGGATGAAATTAACAAATGAAACTTCATTTATGTAACTTTGTAATCAATATATTTCATTATCTGTCTAATTAATTGGAATCCATCATCACAACAATATGTAACCACCTTGAGATCTTGAATGTAGACTTTCCTATAGACTGAGTCCATACTGGATCTGGCCCGGAACTGGGTTAATGGACTAATTGCTCTAGAGATGGCCGGTTAAGGGTTGGACCTCAAACGGTTCATTCATTCGAATTTATTTTAAAATTTTATTTTAGATTTTTCAATCATAATCTTTTGTTTAATAATATTTATAATATTTTAGTGATATTCATGGTGTGATTTAATATAAATTCTCATTTATTTTAAATTTTTTAACTACTATTGTTATACTTTCTATTTAAGTCAAAATTTTAATTTATTTATCATGAAATCTTTGACGTGAAACTATTCTATTTTTTTTTTATTAAAGTTAATTTTTTAACTTATTTATCTTGAATTCTCAACTAAAAGACTATTCTATTTTTAACTCATTATGTTTATTAGTCTCATTTAATTCTCTTTATTATTCATTGTCTTATTTTATCTTTTTATTTATTCAATATTAAATATAAAAACTATTTGACTTATATAACATCTTACTATTTTATTAAAAATCTCCCCCCTTTACTAACTAACTTTGGTGAAGCCTAAAATTAATTTATGTTAATGTCCTTTTTTCTATTCACACTAAAAATAATTTCAAGACTGTAGCTTCCTAAAATTAATTTACGTTAATGTCCTTTTTTCTATTCACACTAAAAATAATTTCAAGACTCAGCTACAGCGTATTATTATAAATTTTTCTGATCATTAATTTTCTCTAGTTATTTTATATAAAAAATTATAATTCTCTTTATTAGGCCGATGATGTTAAAAAATATACTTTTCTTAATTTTTTTTACTAAAATATAAGTATAATATTAAATTAAATTAATTTTTTCATAGAAAAACTCGTTACAGTTTATTCTTAGTTCTTAAAATTATATTATGCACATAATTCGTGTGTCGATCACTAGTATATATAAAACAACAACACAAGAAAGAAAAAAAAAAAAAAAACTTCGGCCAGGTGGTTCTGACGGCAATTATCTTCTACGATGGGAAATTGATCTGTCAGAGTGATTGGATGAGACGCTTCACCTTCACTTTAAAGATATGGCACAAGCTACGGCGAGACCCTTCTCAATAAAGTTACATCCATATCCACACGTTGGCTTTACTTTTAAATGGGAAAACTCAAAAATTTAAACTTAGCAAATCTTTTTAATTTTTGACTAAGGCATGTTATTATATACCAAAGTGAGAATATTTTTTTTCACTAATTTTCTATTAAATGAATTGTGTTTCTAGGCCAAGTATATCGTGTATATACACGCAATTACACATAATTTGTTTTATGGTATCTATTGTTCTTTAACTATATCCACCTCTTTAAAATCTAGCATATAACAATCGTATCCCTGAAGAGAAATTTTGCTATTACTTTTACATTCACATCCATGGAGAATAATTAAGGTAAAGAAGAGCTTCAAAGGATAAACGAAGGTTGATAAAGAAGAGCTTCAAATTCTAACCTTAATCTCATAGAGCAGTCCATCTGGAAGGTAAATTGAAAAGGTACAACATTCAAATCACTTGGATATTGGCAGAGGCACTAGAGAATGTTGAAATTGGCGGCAAGAGAATCCACTATTGTACTTGATTTAACATGATTATACACTGAACAGGTTCAGGGGATAAACGATGAACCATATAGTATTGAAGTTTATAAAATAAGAACAGAAGTTGCATCTGTTAGACCCGAGAAGAGGTCATAGAGTTCCAATGCAAATACGCAATCTGCGAGATTCACCTCGCTTGAGATCTCAAATTAGAGAAGTATATCCTGTCTTTCTTAAGGAAAACAAGGTTTTAGACTGGTCTGCCAGTGAAAGTAACTTAGTTGCAACCAATTTTCAAGTATGGTGAATCCTTATAACCTGCATATATGGGAAGGTCCAAGGCTCTCTCTGCGATTCTTCCATCCTCGTGAATCCTTGCTATCAAGCTCTCAAGTGTCGGAAAGTTTGCCTGGGTTTTCAAGTATAAGTTCAGAGAGACAAGAAATAAATTTCACTATTTCTAATGCTCTCGGTTGTTTTTCCTTTATTTTTCTTTTTTTTTCTTTTTTATGTAGTACCTCTGGCCTAATATAACCCACAATTGCCAGGCGAAGCTCCTCGCCATAAAAGTCCTCACCAAAGTCATGAAGCAACCAAGGTTCCTGCTAGGTGATGTTTGTTACAAAAAAAAATAATTGCAGAATACTTTACCAACTAATAGCACACTTACTACTGTCTTTTCAGCGTTATCGAAGTAAGGATTCCATCCAATGCTCATGACCATCTTGAAGATACCCCGACTGGACAATCCAGCCCAGCCAAAGTACACACCTGAAGTGTGTTCAGAAAGTACAGAAGAAAAGTTCTCTGCAGGTAAATTAGCTGCGAGACAAATAAAGGGGAAAACGTTAATTGTAACACAAATGGAAATGGAATGGGACATGGATAACCGGTTATCAACCTAACCAACTTCCATGTTTTCATATGTTTATATGAACAATCCGGGAGATTCACGAACTAATCTTGTTTATATATTCTAAGGAAGCAGATACTTGGACACAGGAATTGACAAAACATATCAACTATTTGAAAAGCTTAAGATCATTGCTAGTGTTGAGAGCGGGTTTAGATATAAGACTTATGGCAGAGTAGAACACGTGTTCAAAAGTGTAGCTATAACATGAAAGATAAAATGAGAAATATAAAAGAAATGATGACAGCAAAAGAATAAAAACCATTTAAGATATTTGAACAAGTGTCAGCTAACAAAGATGATCAAAACAATGCTACCACATTTAACAATCCTCACTCTTGATGTAACAAGATGACATCATAGTTTTATTAATCAAATTCGCAATCAGATTTAATTAAAAAAAGGCCACATTTTAAAAAGAAACATATACACTAGTATACTTGGTTTATTGAGATATAAATGATGCTTCCAGCAGTGCTTTTAACTGGGAACAATAAATGTACAGCATCAGCATTAGGACAAAGATATGTTTACCAGTATTCTAGAAAAGTTTGGACAAAACGGTTGTTTGACTGCTATCAGCGAGCACCAAACAATACGAGTGAATATAGTAGACTAAATTTTGCAAAGGCATTGGCTTACTATGGCTTACCAAGAAATAAACATAAGAACCAAAAAAGTCATTTAAGCAACTAAAGCTGCAAAAGATTTGTGACACTCCTTGTACAAAAATATCCTGGATGGTAATCCTTAGAACCAAGATTCAAAAGATCACAAACTTTGAGGTCTTAGCACACCTGTTGGTATTCCTAAAATCTTGGAACCTCGACCAAATCCCTTGACAACAGGTCCCCCGATGTAGCATGGCTCAATTGGTAAAGTATCTTCAACCCCTAGAGTTCATCATAGAAAATCTTCTTGATCAAGAAAATGAATCTTACAGAAACACATGATTATATCTAACAAGGAAATTTGTGAGCATACAGTCGTCAAAGGGAGGTAAGCCCCACTTCTCAAGACGCAGATCAAGTAGAGAATTGATCACCTCATCTGCTGAATTGTACAATGCACCTTGTTTTGGAATAGATGGTACAGCAACCACTAGCATTCCAGCTTCTTTACCAGCAGTAACACCAGGCCTGATATAATAAAGTATTTTCTATCATACAGAGAAAATATTAGTTTAGTCAGACAAAAATTTAACTTCTATACTTAGATGGCAATGAGCCAAGTCCTAAATGAATCTCATTTGACACAGTGAAAGTGCCAGTAATATTGTTTAAATTTCAACCAGCTATTATGCATGGTGCCCCAGTTTAATTAAGCATGGAGAAATGTGGGCTAACGAAGAGAGTTCATAAGCTTAGAAGAGGTCCACTATCAATCTAGTCTTAAGAACTTTGGGTTCGCAATTGGACCTAACAAAGTTAAGATTGTCAAAATTGATACCAAAGACAGTAAAAAAGTGACACATGTGTGATGGCTGAATTACCATTGGATTTCACAAATTGTTGATCAAGGATGATTTTTGGATTGGAGGACTTTAAGCTCTGACAAGGAAGGTTAAGCCTTGAGTAGGATACATTGTGTTACCCAAAATTTAGTCTCTCACATAGAGATATAAACTAATGTAAGCAGTTTACAAACTTAAAATGATTATTTTTAACTTAGACTCAAGCATTTTAGGTCAGTGGATGAGCCTAACTGAATTAATAAGATAAGTCTTAACCATATCGATTATATCAAAAGAAAATTGATTAAGGATAGAAAAATTGCAACACTCACAATGAGTCTTCAACAACTAGGCAAGTGGATGGATCAACATTCAACCTCTTAGCAGCTTCAACAAATCTGTGACACAATAAATCAAACATATGCAGTAAGAATTACCATTTTCCTGAAACAAAGCTATATTCAAGTTTTAACCAACCATACTATGTTTGTGGAAGTGTCTCACATTTCAGGAGATGGTTTTCCCATATTTACTTCATCACCGCCAACAATAACAGAAAATGCATCCTTCCAGCCTGAGTAGCATAAGCAATATGATAATGAACTAAATGTTAAATATCTAATAAAAATCAAATTTACAGATAGATAAACCTTCATGAAAAGAAATTTTTTCTTCTATGTTGGATTTTGGAGAATTTGATGCCAATGCCATTGGAATTCCATGACTCGTTAGATGTTTAATTAACCTATTAGAACCTGGAAGTGGTTTAATATTGCACCATCTGCACAAATCAAATTTCTCATATATTTAGGGATAAGGGAGATTTAGATGGATTACAAAATAAACACCTGAATCTTTGTGGTCATAAAGAACATGAAAAGCACAATTAGATGCAGTTATGTTTATAATTTTTTCTTCAATCAATCATAGAAGAAAATAATTATCAAATGATAAGAAAGAATAATAACATATTGCCCCAAGAATTTATGTCCTTAAATTGCATCAGAAAATTACTTCCAATGGAGTTTAAGGGGTGTGATTAATCAAAAGTATTAAAGAATAATTTTAGCCTACCAATTCAATCCAATAGACCTGACATCTGTTGTTGCCTGACTAATTTCATATGCAACAACATTCTAGTGAATGATGACTATATTTGTGAACTTTTTTCAAATAAATACTTTTCTCTACCTATCTCATCCAGGCAAACCACAATATGTCAAAAGAATGTGTATATCAACCAATTCAATATTTTGGCATATTGCACAAAGCTGATGTTTTTCTAATTGACCACAATTGCCAACCAATGAACAATTTTTTTTAGCACTATTAGTCCTCAAGCCCAATAGCATCCAAGTAAAATGTAATTACATTGTCATGTCACTTCAAACAAGCTCATCTGATGGTCCCACTAATAGCAACTCTGCTCATACTATATGCCGGCAACCTCTTAACAACAAATACCCCTTTGTCAAAATACCAGTTATTTTAAGCAGACTCTAGGGTCAAAATCTGTTTTCCTTTCTAGAATTTGTTGTAAATTGATCAAAGGAGAGAAAAATATGGGGTTAATCTAAATAAAGACTATACCAACCTGTCGCTAAGAGTGAATACAAAGAAAAATAGAACATTTGTGAGATTCATTGTACATGAAAATAAAGTCAGATGCATATGGCTGGAGAAACAATATAAGCACAATGAATAGGTTATGGAAGATTACTGGTCAAAAAACATTGGAGTAATTTGAGATATGAACTCTTCCAGCGTGCAAGATAGCTCATAATCTTCCACAATTATAGCTGCAGCCTCAGCAGGTGTTCTTCCTACTATTCTGTGAGCCTTTCTGCTGTCCCACTCCTTGCCATAACGCATGATGAAAACTTTCAATACTTCATTTGTGATGGCATCTGTCACCAAATATCCATACAGAATCGAAACTATAAAGTATTAACAACAGAAGGGATTAAAGAGACAGCAAAGTTATACACACACATCCATCTCTCATTTTTATAGGTTTTGCAATAATGGGAACGTAGATACATCTGCTTCTGGATATGGAAAGACATGCATAGGAGGAATCAGATAGAAGATAGTAACATTCAAGTGGAGAGGAGAGACACCTGTATTCAGAAGTGTACCATCCAAGTCAAGAATGACATGCGAGGTAGCTCGTGGCACAAAGTTGCTATCAGCCATTCCAAAGGTCAAACTAACTTCAAACGGTATGTGAGTTGTTAGGCAATGAAACTATGCAACACTGATGGACACATCAAAACATTATACATTTGTTATAAATCACCAAAAGAAGATATTGCACCAAATCAAAGTAACATAATGATGAAAAAAATCAGGACTCTCATCAATTTTTTTATTAGCTTTCTTAGAAATTCTATATTGCTTCTTACTGCAAAATATATTGCTTTTTAGAAACTTTATATTGTTCCAAATCTAATGTCTCGTGGGTAACTAATTTTGGATTTAGAAGTTGCCTTCTGTAGTGTGGAACTGGAATAAACATTAAGAATTGTCAATAACCTTTTAAAACTTAAAGATCAAAATAACTAAAAAGGAATGTAATCTCGAGCCGTGACGCCCAAAACTGACGGTTTTTACCGTTCAGACACGGGACTGGCAACGAACAGCACTCGCAACAATTTCGCGTGCGTCATTGTGTGCGTCACGCGGGCGCAACAGAAGGAAGGAATAAATTTTGGGATGAAGACTTACCTGGAAGCATAGGGCAAGGCCATCGGCGAGGCGGCGGCGGCGAGGCGGCGAGGCGGCGAGGCGGCTGGCGGCGAGGCGGCGAGGCGGCTGGCGGCGAGGCGGTGGGGCGGCTGAGCGTCGAGG